>PVJX010005883.1:29270-81843 GCA_004027295.1 Dolichotis patagonum | reverse complement strand
AAGAAGAAGAAGAAGAAGAAGAAGAAGAAGAAGAAGAAGAAGAAGGAAGAAGAAGAAGAAGAAGAAGAAGAAAGAAAGAAGAAGAAGAAGAAGAAGAAGAAGAAGAAGAAGAAGAAGAAGAAAGAAGAAAGAAGAAGAAGAAGAAGAAGAAGAAGAAGAAGAAGAAGAAGAAGAAGAAGAAGAAGAAGAAGAAGAAGAAGAAGAAGAAGAAAGAAGAACCTATTAAAAAAAGAGCGCGAGCCGCGCACAGGCAAGCAAGAACACACACACCCCCTCGGGCTGCACCGCGGCCACTGCGCCCACCCCATTCCCGCCCCGCCCCGCCCCAGTCGGTCCACTTGCGGGCAGCCGCGCCGGTTTCCCGGCTTCCCGGGCCCTGCCAGCCCCGGGCGGGGTCTCCCCTTCGGGGTGGGAGGGGTACACCGGCGCAGGGTCCCGGGGTCCCGGCGGCCTCCCGCTGCCCCTCGGCCGCTCCACCGCAGGCTGCTAGGGCCGCCCGCCCCCTGGTGCTCGCAGGTCCAGCGGGGGCGCTGCTTCCCTTTCCGGCGGCTCCCTGCAGGGTTCATCTGGAGGACGCTTCTGCAGTGCCTTCCCGCGCCTCGGCGTGCCTCCTGCCCCGGTCAGGTCTACCTACGTTTTCCGTGCCTCCTCCGAGGGCCCACACGCCCCCTCGCTCTCCGACACTGCTGGAGCCCCGTCGCGCCTTTCTTTTTAATCCTTTCACAGAGAATTCTGACCAAAGCCTACCCCAGGAAGCCAGTCAGCGGCCACATGGCTGCGCCCGCAACCGTGCCCATGTGGAGGCACGGTCCCTACAGCCCTCGCCCCTCCCACTCCACCCCCACCTCAAACCCCACCCCCACCTCAAACCCCACCCCCACCCCGGCTGCTTCTGCGGGCTCTGCTCCCCAGCCGTGGCCCACCTCGCCTTGGAGCAGGGATGTGCGGAGTCGCCTCAGCCCCAAGCACAGTAACCTCTCAACCAGACGGCTTGAGCAGATCAGTGTTCTGATATAGTTAATGTTCGGTCCTTACTCACGTAATTTTGATCACCTATACAAATTACTGTTGTAAACTGGACGAGGTGGCGCACGCCTGTAATCCCAGCACTCGGGAGACTGAGGCAGGAGGATCCCTGTGAGTTCGAGGCCACCCTGGGCTACATAGTGAGGGGGGGGGGTGTGATTACAATTGCAATAAAAGCTTGAACCAAAGGAAAAAAGCATTATAGCCACAGGAAAAAAATTACTAAATTTAAATGTAAACATATGTTTTTATTACAATCAAGTGTGAGGCTACTGGATAAAAGATTGTTTTCAAGCAAAAAAAAAAGATTACATTAAGCTAACATTTTGTGGAGCCCAGCCCATGGCTGTAATACTAGGAGGCTGAAGTAAGAGAATCTCAAACTGAAAACCAAGCTGGGCCACATAATGGGACCCTGTCTCAAAAAAAAAAAAAAAAAAAGAAAGGAAGGAAGAAAAGAAAGAAAGAAAGAAAGAAAGAAAACATTCTCTGGGATGAATAAACAAGTAGAAAAAAAGGGAAAAACAGATGAATATTAGGAGACAGGAATATGGCTCAGCAGTATAGTACCTATCTAGCAAGCGCTAGGTCCTGAGTTTGATTCCCAGAACCAAAAAAAAAAAAAAAAAGAATGTTAAAAAGCTTATGTATGGGGTGGAGATGAAGCTCAAAGGTAGAACACTTGCATGAGTTTCTGGGTTTGATCCCCAGATCTAAATAAATAATGACCAGGAGTATAGCACTTGAATATTGTGTCCCAGCTATTTAGGAAGTTGAGGCAAGAGAATTGGAAGTTTGAGCCCAGCCTGAGCAATTTAGTGACATAATGAGACTGTCTCAGTCCAGGCACTTTGGAGGCTGAGGCAGGAGAACTGCCCAAAGTTCGAGGACAACCTGGGCTACATAGTGAGTTTGAGGCTATCCTGAATTGCACAGAGAGACTCTGACTGCAGAAGGAAGAAAGAAAAAGGCTGAAATGTATGATTTTTGCAGTACTGCAAAAATAATAATAAATAAAAAATAAAAAGGGCTGATCAAGTGTTAGAGTAATCCTGCATTTGATCCTCAGGTTAAAAAGAGAAAAAACGAAATTGTGTGTTTTTTTAAATAGATAAGAATATCACTCTGAAATTTGATATCTCCAACCTAGTAGATATTTTTAAACTAGTGATGTTACCATTTGATTTAAAATGCTTACTAAATCTTGATCTCAAAAACTACAATATAGGGCCAGGGATTTAGCTCAGTGGTATAAGCACCTGCCTGGCAAGTGCAAGGTTGTGACTCTGTCTCTGGAGCTGCCATTTGTAACAACCAGTACAAAAAAAGAAGTACAGGGCTGGGGATTTAGCTCAGTGGCTTAAGTGCCTGCCTGGCAAGCGTGAGGTCGTGAGTTCAATCCCCGGTACCAAAAAAAAAAAAAAAAAAAAAAAGTACAATATAGAATTACTATTCAAAATTATGGTTAAAAATGTAGATGTCTACCTAAAATTTTTCAAGAATTTTCTTTTTTTAGTCTTGCTATATTGCTCAGGCTAGCATCAAACTTTTAATCCTCTTGCCTCGGCTTCCTAAGCAAGTAGGATTAATGCAAGATATTATACCGGGCTTCAAGATTCTTCTGAGTACTTTTCTGGAAAGTGTTTGAATATTGCTGAGTTAAAGACAGTAATTATACAGCAAGAAAAACCAATGCAACACAAGGAGACAAGAGTTCTGGGCTACACAGCCCGGGCCTCTGTGGGCCTGTCCTCAGGTGCACAGCGAGGAGGGTGGATTATGATTCTGCTGCTCACTAACTGGGGGGATAGGTAACATCACTAGGAACAATAGCACCGTCAGCCACAATAATAAAACCGACTACAGTTTCCTGAATGATTAATGTGCACTTATGCACATCCTCTGTATACCAGTCCCGGAGAAAGGAAGGAAAGAGAATGTGGCTCTGCCCAAGGCAGCCCAAAAACAGAGACCCCAGACCTGTAGACAACCAACACTAGTAAAGGACTAAACAGGAGTGCTGTGTACAAGTGCATGCAGCCGTGCAGTTTAGAACTCAAAAAAGGGGAGCAACCAACTCTGAGCAGGAGATTGAAATATTTTGTAGTGGAACTAAGTCTTGAAAAAAACAGGAAGAAAATAAGCAAGGGAAAAATATGTGTGCAGAATCTCAGAGGCGAAAACAAACAAAGAAAAACTCCAAAAAACACAACAGTCCCCAGGAGAAAGGCAAATTAGGTGGAGCACAGGATAGAGGCCGGGGTGTGGCAAGAAAGGAAGCACTGCTGCAAGGGGACCCAAAGGGAAGGGCCTTGTGTGCCAGCTGGAGTTGGGAAGGTTGTTGACCAAGCAAGGGAGGCGGATGGATTTGCATTTCAAAGAAAGCCTGAGCAGCTACTCTAGCCCGGGAGCATACCGCGCCACAGAGGCAGGGTGAGAGCTGTGGTCCCGCGGCGCGGATCCGTGAATCTTGGTGCTGTGTGACTGAGCCACCGGCAGAACAGGAAAGGAAGGCTGCAGCCCTGTCTCTGGAGCCGCCATTTGTAACAATGCTCTGCGCGTTCAGCTACTAGCTTTCCTGGGGCGTCCAGGCTGGCTGACCTTGGACTGCGAATCCTACCCCAATTTTCTACCCAATCCAACAGCAAATGGTGAACCTCATAAAACTGTGTTGGTCTATAACCCTACCAGAAAAGATTTAACACACACACACACACACACACACACACACAATTAAGAATACTTTAGGGGGCTGGGGAGATAGCCCAGTGACACAGTGCCTGCCTGGCACGCACGCGGTTATAAGTGCAGTCCCCGTAGCAAAAAGAAAAGAACACTTTAGAGATCTGAATTTGGAAACCACCTTAGGGATTTTCAAATTTTTCTAATTTGATAGTTAGAGACTTTCTGAATTGATGCGAATGATAGTGAACACTGTTATGTAAAGAGCACCCCTAAAGGCAGAGGCTGAGGTTGGGGTGTAGCTCAGTGGTAGAGCGCTTGCCCTTGTCTTACGTGGCAACTTACATGACAACCAATAAGGGACTAGTTTTAGCTAAATTCTGGTGCACCGCATGAAGGGGATCTCAAGCTGACATGAAGCATGAGAGTGCTCTATAGTGACTAAGAGTAACACCGGAGCCAGAAGTAGTGACACACACACACACACACACGCCCATGCTTCCATCTCTCAGGAGGCTGAAGCAGGAGGATTGCTGAGTTTGAGGCTAGCTTAAACTACATAGTGAAACCCTGTCTCAAGAATACAACAACAAAAGAAGAAGGGCAACACCTTTGTGCCAGTGTGCCTGGCCTCAAATTTCAACCTCCGTTTTCTCCCAAGAGTAGTTGTGCGGATTAAATGAGTTGCTATATATAAAGTGCTTAGACTAGTGCCTAGCATAATGCTACTTAAATGATAGGCATTATCATTAAATCTATGGAAAAATTCAAATTACAGACTATCTATAGTGTTCTACAATTTATGTGAAGAAAAAACAAATACACGTGTGTATAACATATACAGTGATTACTCTTAAGGATACACATGAAAAATAAACTAGTGGGCCAGGGATTTAGCTCAGTGGCTTAAGCGCCTGCCTGGCAAGCACGAGGTCATGAGTTCGATCCCCGGTGCCAAAAAAAAAAAAAAAAAAGAAAAGAAAAATAAACTAGCAGCTGAGGTTGCCTCTTGGGCAGGTATCGGTTGGCTAGAGGAAAAGAAAGGCAAGGTAACTTTTTTTACAAGGAATTATAAAAAGTCACCATGTTGGCTTTGTACTGTTTGGGTTTTGGTTTTTTGGTTTCTTTTTGAAACAGGGTCTCACTATATAGTTAAACTGGCCTTGAACTCACTGTGTAGCCCAGGCTGGCCTCAAACTCCTGGAAATCCTGCCTCAGCCTTCTGAGTGCTGGGAATACCGGCATGCGCCACCACGCCCAACCTGGTTTGTACCTGTTGAACTCAGTACAAAGAAAAATATTTTTTAAAGAATGACCTTTTGGCTAGGCGCGGTGGCACATGCCTATAATTGCTGCACTCAGGAGGCTGAGGCAGGAGGATCCTTATGAGTTTGTAGTTTTTTTGGTTTTTTTTTGGTACCAGGGATCAAACTCATGACCTCATACTTGCCAGGCAGACGCTTAGGCCACTGAGCTAAATCCCCAGCCCCTATGAGTTTGAGACCAGCCTGGGTTATAAAGTGAGCTCAAAAAGACGTAAATAAACAAATAAATTTTTAAAAGATGGATTTCTTCCAGGATTTTTTTCCTGCAGTACTATAGGTGGAACACAGGACTTTCACATACATCCCAGCCCTTTTATTTTAAATTTTGAGACAGGCTCTGATTACGTCATGAAGTTGTCTGGGCTGGACTCCAACTTGCCTCGGTATGTTGGGGTTATAGGCACGTAACACCATGCACAACTCAGCTCAGTCTTTCTAAGACACAGTTCCTTTTTGGAAAGATAAGTCTTAATGCACCGCTACTTGCTGAGGTAGGGTGGTTAGATACAAAGGGAAATGTGAGATTCTTGGGAACAGCAAATGATGGAAAGCTATTAAACTCTGAAGTCTAATGGGCAGGAGGAGAAAATTGTAGTGACAGAAGCTGAGTGAGAAGCCGAAGAAAAAGGCCCACAGGTAGGTAGCAGAAGTTGTAGCTGTTGAGGAAGTGGCCACTCCAAAACAGTCAAGCTGGGCAGGGTGCCGCACACCTGCAATCCCAGCTCTTCGAGGCTGAGGCAGGAGGACCACCGTGAGCCTGGCTGAGCTACATAATGAGTTCAAGGACAGGCTGAACCATGTAACAAAACCCTGTCTCAAAAAATAAAACAAAACCAAAAAATCCCAGGAAAGTACAAAAGAGGCAAGAAGAGTAAGTGGGGTTGAACTCAACTGGAAGCCAGTAAGCGGTTCAGGAAACCTGGTGACGGTATACAGAAGCCACCTCCCAGGGTAGGGGGCGGCATGGCTGGGGAAAAAGGAAATCTCATAGGGCAAAGAGAAAAGTAGGAGCACAGCTGTCAGTGTGGAGAAAGGGGAGGAAACGTGGAGGCCAGTACAGAGTCAAAGGGAAGGCAGTAAAAAATGATGAAGAGATGGGGGGGTACTGGGAATGGAATTCTGGGCTTTCACATTTTCACACTGAGCTACTTTGTTTATTTTAAAACTTAGTCTTGCTAAATCATTAAATTGGAAAAAGAAAAAAAAAAACCCTAAATTGGCCAGGTTTATTCAAACTTGCAATCTGCCTGCCTCACCCTCTCAGACTGCTGGGATTATGACATGTACCACCTGCTCGGCCAAAAGAACAATTTTTGACATTAAACTCTACCCTTATTTTACCACGAATGCGGTGATTTAATACTTCTGGATGTGAGAATCAAATGCGATCATGGACATAAAGTTCTTAGGCTCAGACTGTACCTACGTGATGTATAAAATCCAGTGGTGTATACGTGTAATCTCCGCACTGTGGGAGGCTGAGGGAGGAGGGTCTCAAACTCAAACTCAGCCTGGGCAATTAGGCATCTTGGGTGAGTACCTATCACAAAGTAAAAAATAAATCAAAAAGTGCTGCGGATGAATTTCAGTGAAAAGGCCCTGTGTTCAACCCTAAGTACCACAAAATAAATAAAGACTTAGCATTCCTTTATTTTTCAAGTTTTCTAGTCTCATGTCTACGGATTGCACTGATGGATTGCAGGTTCCCTGAAGAAGGCAGGTCCCCTCCCTTCCCGGGACCTCACCCCTGGAACCTGCGGCTATAGCACGCTGTCACCACTAGGTGGCAACATACTCCAGCCACGGATTACGTGGCTGCGAGCTGATTAGAAAAATCACCGACAGAAAGACGACTGGACTTTATGTAACTCCTGATGGACATGCACAAGACCATGTATGAAATAGCCTTGCCAAAAATAATCAAACTGGGGGAAGGGGAGAGTAAGTGGGAGCAGCTTGTTAGGGGGATGGAAAAAATTTTTCGGTTTTTTTTTTTTTTTTTGGCCTAGAACTCAGAGTCTTTGCACTGAGCTGTATCACCAGCTCCTTTTTGTTTGTTTGTTTCTTAGAGACCGGAGCTCATTGAATTTCTCAGGCAGGATTTAAACTTGCAATTTTCCTGTTTTAGCTTCTCAAATGCTGGGATAACAGGGGTGTGGCACCACACCAGGTTTAGCTTTTAATTATATCATTAAGAGATCATAATGTTGGCATGAATTTATGGAGATGAAAAGGTATCCACTACACCCCGTTATGTGAAATAGCAGAATATAAAATAGTATACAATATGTGGCCTGACGTGGAGGCACAGGCCTGTAATTTCAACATTCAGGAGGCTGAGGCAGGAGGATTGCCAGTAGTTTGAAGCTGACCTGGGCTACGTAGTGAATTCAGTGCCAGTCGGAAGTACATGGTAAGACCCTGTCTCAAAAAAGAAATTTTATAAAAAGAAAGAATATTCAGAGTATACAAAACTCTGTAGGACACCTAGTTTCTTTAAAAAAGAAAAAAAAACCAACAGGAGAATTTTTAGATTAAAAAAGACTAAAAAGGTGAATTATGCCAGACATGGTGGCAATGTCTTTAATCCTAGCACTAGGGAGACTATGTCAGAAGGGTTGCCGGGAGCTCTAGGTCAGCCCAGGTGAGTTGAAGGCCAGCCTGGACTACAAAAAAAAAAAAAAAAAAAAAAATTGCACTTATACAATTACTATGTCAATTTATTTTTTATTATGTCAATTTAAAAACATAAAACTGTTTTGAAAGAAAAATATTATGGAAGCGGAGTCCAATAAATTTTAAGACTGCATATCGACTAATACGTGTTTCCTCAAAATTGAGTCTAATTTTAAATTAATTTTTTAAAAAAAATTTAAAGGTACATAATGGAATATGATATAATGATAGAATACCCGAGACCTCAAAATGATGTGGGCAGAGGGAACTAAATAAAAAACTGGAAACGAAATTTGTCAAATGAATTATCACTGAAGCTGAGTTATGGTACTTAGCAGTTAAAGCCTTGCTACTCACAATACCAGCAGACCAGCGGCCTGAGTGTCATCTGAGAGCTTTGAGCGATGGAGTCTCGGCCCACTTAGAATTGCTGGCTCAGAATCTGCAGTTTAACAGGATCCCCAGGTGGTCATGGGAACGCTAAGCTTGGGAAGTATCAAGGTATTTTCTCTTACTCCCCCCAACCACCAGGTACTGGAGATCAAACCCAGAGATCAAACCTCTGCACTGAGCTACATCCCCAATGCTTTTTGTTTTTATTTTGAGACAGTCTCACTAAATTGCTAAATTGCTCAGGCTGAGTTGAGTTCGAATTTGTGAACATTTTGCCTTAGGTTCCCAAAGTGCTGGGATTACAGACATGAACTGCCACACTCAGCTTCTACTTTTGAGTATGTTTTGAAATTCACACATTAAAAGATAAAAATTCTGAGCAGTGTTGACAATAACATTGATGCGTGGTGCATGTTGCACGTGTGGTGAATACTGTACCAAATCCTGGTTAGGATAAGTTGGAGGCTGCAGATAGCAGGTATTTCTAAATTTGCTGTCAGGAGTTATATCCCAATTGCAGTGTATTATGATTAAAAATATGGCATGTAAATGTATTTAATCGTTGCAAAAAGCCTCTAACGTAGCCCTCATCATAGGCCCCGGGGAGTAAACTGCGGGGTAGAAAGGCCAGATGACTCAGCCCGGGTCGCAGAGCCAGAACTTGAAACTAGAACATCCAAGTCCAAATCTCGCTCTTTCTATCACTACACCATATTTCTAGAAACTGAAATGCGTCCCAGGCATCTGTGGCTTGTTTCTTTTATAGAAGTTGGTTTCCTTTTAGTCTTATATGTATATGTAATTTCTTCTTCTAGCACATCTTGTTAGACCACAGCCTCTGCTCCTCTCTCTTGATCTTACTGACATTTTGCCTGGAAAGTAATATATCTCTGGTCTTTAAATCTTACCAGGGCTGGGGATGCAGCTCAGTGGCACAGCACCTGCCTGCCGAGTGCGAGGCCGAGTTTGATTCCTGGTACAAAAAAAAAAAAGAGGAAATTTTACCTGAATAGCAGATAATTATAACCTTTGAGTTTATCTCACTTTCAAGATCTGAAACTTTACACCTAAAATGACTCAGGCACTGAGCTTGCAACTGGATGAACAATGCCTTCAGCCACTGTCCCGTGGAACAGAAGAGCCAGATATGGACTTCATTTTTGACCCACAGAATCATGAAAATAATATAGTGTTTTTTAAAGTCAAAGCCATTGAGTTTTGGGGTGGTTTGATGAAATAACTACAGTTTTCTCTGAATGGCTCAAGGGGATTTCCCCATCAAAAAAAAAAATACTATGATTTTAAAACATTGTAATTCTTCTCTGGGAAATTTCTCTTAGTGACTATCAGACCAACGTTCTCATTTTATAGAATAAAATTGCCAACACATTATAAAAACATAAAGATATAGTAGGGTCAATGGTGTACATCTGTAATTCCAGCACGCAGCTGAGGCAGGAGGGTCACTGTGTGTGAGGCCAGGCTGTGCTGCACCTCGAGCTCTAGGCCAGCCAGAACCTCACAATGCGACTATATGCCCCCCAAAAAACCCAAAATTTAATTACTGAATTTTATTTTTATTTTTTGTAAATATTGAATTTTATTTACACAAAATCATCCCTAAAACTCTGGTTAATCAAGTACAAATCCCTAAAACTCTGGCAAATAGACTGCAGATCAAGGACTGAGGGAATTTTGCAACAAGACACCCTTCAATAGCTGAGCCACCTCGATGGTTATGATACACACACAAACTGCAGTTTAAAGGACCATGGTCCTCAGCAGCTTCCAGGCCAATGGTGAACTCCAGGTCCAAACGTCCACTCTAGGTGGGGGAACTGTGTCTACAAAAGATACTCTGGAGAGAGACCTGCCAAGCCCATTTGTTTAGCATTATGGAATTCTTCTGGCCACTCCCATGGCTGTACTTTGTACCAGATCACGCACACTGGATATGTGCTTCTAAGGAGAAAAGAGATCCCCCTCCTCATGCAAACAAATTAGGAGGACATTTTTGCTTTGTTTTAGTGCTGGAAATTGGATGTAGAACCTCATGCATGCTGAGCATGTGCTGTACCACTGAGCAACATAGATAGCTCTGGAAGTTATTTTATTTATCACTACCTATTTATGGATTATCCCCCGAGGTCTGGCATAGTGAAGGAACAGGAAGACAGGCCTCATTCTTTGTGTAAAACCCATACATGTTCCTCAGTTCTACAATTCTCCTCCTTCCACAGGGTTCAATAGATCTTTTACACAGCATCAGATAGTAAATATTTCAGGTTTTGCGGACCATACAAACTATTCAGCTCTGCCATTAGAGTACAAAAGCAACCACCAATAATAAGTAAATGAGCCAGGCATAGTGGCCACACCTGTGATCCCAACACTCAGCAGGCTGAGATAGGAGGATCTGAGGAAAGAGTTCAAGACCGGCCTGAACTACATATCAAGACCCTGTCTCAAAAAAAAGGAAAAAGGTAAGTAAATATACATGTCTATGTTCTAATAAAACTTTATTTAGAAACCTTGTGTCTTAGTTACTTTCTTGTTGCCGAGACAAAATGCTCACAATTTAAAGCAGGAGGTTTAAAAAAAAATAAGAGTTTACTTTTGATTCACAATTTGTAGAGGCTCCAGGGCAGGCCTGCATGGCAGAGGGGCATCAGAAGAGAAAGAGCTCATGGCAAGGCCAGCAGGAAGCAGTATCAATGGAGGATATGTAATATTCTTTCCATCACACCCCCAGTAACCCACCCCTCCCCATCAGGCTTCACTCCCAACATCATCCCCAACTAAAAACCCATCAGTGGACTAATCCAATTTCACACAGGCATAATCCAGTCACCTCCCAAAAGCCCCACCTATGAGAGCATGAGGCTTTGGGGGACCATCCTGATCTAAGCCATGACACCCCGAGTTATAGAGAGCCCTTCCTGGTTCTTGTCATGATCCAGGAAGTTTATATCTGCAGTCCCAAAAGAAAGTTATTGGAATTCTAGCAATCTAAAATCTACCACTTCCAGTGCAGCCCAAAATGCTAATAAAGACACAAAGACATATTTATACTTATGGGGAGCCAAGGGATCCTGAGTCCATCCAGGATAAATGTTCACTGGAACAAAGACTGCCACCAGGGCCCAACCCAGGTTTTATTAATTCTCCATGAGGGAAGTTCCTCAGGGGTGAGTGGCAGTGAGAGTGGTGGGAAATATGTGGACGCTGTGAGCTGGGCTCGGAGGACACCTGAGATCACCTCGGCAATATGCTCAGGGAAAGACAGGCAGAGAGAGTAATCTGCATGGCACGCCTGAGGCAGAATCTAACATTTGGGGGTCAGTGCTTCAGCATGCTGCTCAACCACGTTTTTTTGGGAGTCACTGGGCAGGGAAACAGCTACTGTCGCTTTGGTTCAAAGTTTACACATCAGCTCCTGATCCACCCAATTTACATTGCTTACAGCCAGTTGAAGGAACAAAGAAATGGCCCAGCCAGCTCTGTGCATATCTATACATGGAGAAAGGGCCAAGTTTAGCCAAAATGGAGCAAATTGCTCTTCAGGAGAGTCAACCAGGTAGTTCTCCACCATGAATTTTTATTTCCACATAGCTACTATTCTCATTTTGACTTTTCAGTCATTTAAAAATGTAAAAAACAAGCTTGGTGTGATGGTGAAAATCTGTAATCCCAGTCAGTACTCAGGCAGCTGAACCAGCAGGATCCCTGCAAATTCAAGGCCAGCCTGGGGCTACATGGTGAATTCAAAGCCATCCTGAACTACATAGCAAAACCTCATCTTAAAAAAAAGGCAAAAAAAAAAGGCAAAATCATTCTTGACTCACAGGCTTTTCAGAAACAGGCAGCAGACTAGATTTGGCCCATAGGAAAGATTTGGCCTAAAGCCATAGTTTGCTAGCTTTGTCCTCCATCATAATCCCGCCCAGGAGACGTAACCCAACATTTTTACTAACTTAACCTTATCTTTCCCCCTTTAGATCCAACACTGCACAGAACTGCCACACTCACCCCCATAACAGGGGGTATGAAGGGGGGAAGCCATGAAGTCAGAAAGTTTAGGAAAAGCCACAGTCATATACCTTTCAAATAAGGAAACAAGCCGGAAGGGCTAACCCCTACACAAACGAAGTAAGAAGTAACGCAGAGCACGTCGCACTGACTGAGGCCCGATGCAGTGTCTCTGGCTTCTTGGGCTCAAGCAGGGTCCAAAGTTAGGAAGCAGGCCAATGACACTGTTTCTCCAAGCCAACGGAACCGCACACACTGCAAGAAGCAGTGCCAGCAGGCTGGGATGCCCAGGTTCGGGTCCTCATACTTGTCAGACCTGGACTCAGGCAGCTTCGGCCTTGTAAGTAGCCAACACCAGGGCTCTGCTAGGCCTGCTCACCTAGGCCGATCACGTTCCAGGCACCATGGGCCTTGGTGGGAGTGGCACCTGCCTGATGAAGTGCCATTGTGTGGAGTCTGTTTCCTCAGTCAGGTCTACAAGCTGAGGAAAGGCTGCCATTCCATTTTAGCATCCGGAAGGATACCTGTTTCTGAGGAGGACACATGGGCACTCAGCCCGTTGGTTTTGTTTGTTTTGTTTTGGTGTTGTTTTTGAGATGGTCTCACTGTGCAATTCAGGCTGGTCTTCAACTTACTATGGAGCCCAAGTTGGCCTTGAACTCCCAGCAATCCTCCTACCTCAGCCTCCAGGGTGCTGAGCTGACAGCTGTATGCTACCAAACCCAGCTGCATTCTATCGTTTGAAGGCTCCCTTATATCATGATTTCTGCACAGCATTTTCCACTTTTTAAAATTAGTTTATTTATTTATTTTGGTGCAAGGAATCGAACTCATGACCTTGTTGCTGAGCTGTATCCCCAGCCCACATTTTCCATTTTAAAGTCTATCTTTTCTGGGGATGGAATTTGGCATCAGGTTACAAATACCAGTGGTATCTCCACATCAGTTTAAGATAAGAAACAAAGGTGAATTTTTTTCTAAATTTTTATTTTTGAGATAGGTCTTACTAAATTGCTAAATTGCCCAAGTTTTGGTCTTAAATTTATGATACTCCTGCATCCGCCTCCCAGAGCCTGGGATTATAGCATGCACTGGCATACCTGGCTTTTTGTGTCTCATTTTTTAACTGCTTGTGAATGTGACTCAAAAAAACTATAAGGGCTAAGTCTTCACTTATTTCAAATATAATTCTAGTAACTGAGATGAATGATGAAGACTGAACGTAACTGATCACAGCCCACATTCTACGGTCTGATACTTGATATAGAGAAATACTTAAAAATCTCAGCCAGGGGCAGCTCAGTGGCACAAGTGTCTACCTGGCAAGCGCAAGGTCATGAGTTCAATTCCTGGTACCCCACCAAACATAAACAAAATCAATATAGATTACATGACATTACATTTATTTGCCAGGAATACGGCTCAGTGGCATAGTGCTTCCCTAGCAAGAGCAAGGTCCTGAGTTCAATTCCCTGTACAAAAAAAATCTCACCCAGGTGTGGTGACACACATTTGTAAACCTGGGTTGAAGCAAGAAGATGAAGGGTTTAAAGCTAGCTGGAGCTAACATAGCAAGTTCAAGGACAGCCTGGGTTACATTATCAGGTCCAAAACAGACAAACAAACCAAGAAAAAAAAATTCTCTAATTTCCCCAGTTTATATTTTTTAAAAACCTGATATTCTATTTAAGTTAGCATGATGCTTTTGACCAAATAGCATGGCAGAGGCTTCTTAACAAAGTGAATGTCTTTCATTTTTCAGTCAGCGAGTTGGCCTCAACCTTGGCTGCCAATTGGAATTGCTTGGAAAACTTTTAAAATTCCAAACACCCCCACTGCACCCCCACCAATTAAATCAGAATCTGAGGAGGCAAACTCTCCAAGTGATTCCTTTGCCTCAGCCACTCCTGTAGTAAGATATTCAGGATTTTGACATTTTGTATAGGTATGCTGTGTGGTACTCAATCCTAAAGGACATAATTTGCAACATTTGCATTATACAGTGCAGCCTAACCTCTTAATTGGAATTCTTTGAATTACAATACAGCCTTTCTTCTTGCCTTGAACAACGTGCTAGGGCAAGGTGAATTCCAGGTGGGGTTTTGGAGTTTTTCTGTAACCTTGGCAACAAAGAAAGCTGCAGGTACAAATCAATTTAAAAAATAGCAAAAGACATGTACAGATACTTCAAAAATAGATATATGAATAAACATGTGAAAAGATTCTTTCAACATCTTTAGTCATCAGGAAACGCATATGAAAACCATAATGAGTTACAATTCCATACCCACTGATAGTACCAAAAGACTAACAGTACCAAGTATTGGCAAGAATAGAACAACTGGAACTCTCATACACTGTTGATGATAGCAAAAAAAAAAAAAAAAAAAAAAAAAAAAAAAAAAAAAAAAAAAAAAAAAAAAAAAAAAAAAAAAAAAAAAAAAAAAAAAACCACACAACTGCTACAATAAACCATCCAACAGTTCTTTTTCTTTTCTTTTCTTTTTTTTATAGGTACCAGGGATTGAACTCACGACAGTGCGCTTGCAAGCAGGTGCTTATGCCGCTGAGCTAAATCCCCAGCCCTCAACAGTTCTTTATAAAGTTAAATATTCACTTATCCAGCTGGGCATGTTGGCATGTCTCTGTAATCCCAACTTTGGGAGATCCAGGCCGGAGGATCAAAAGTTCAAGGCCAACGAGGGCAATTTAGTGAGACTCTTTCAGTAAAGTGCTGATATAGCTCTTATATAGCTCAGTGTAAAGGCACAGAGTTCAATCCCCAGGACCACTGATAGAGGGGAAATGCTAGAAGTCAAATATACCTAATTCGTGTCTCCGGAAGTCAAAGAATGAATGCTAAGAAACAATGGAGGTTAAGGGTAGGAAAATTTATTGGAGAAAAGGAATGGGGAATAGGAATGGGGGGAACAGGTGTTAAGAGTAAGCTTCTGGGCCGGGGATTTAGCTCAGTGGCTTAAGCGCCTGCCTGGCAAGCGCAAGGTTGTGAGTTCGATCCCCGGTACCAAAAAAAAAAAAAAAAAAAGAGTAAGCTTCTGAGAGACAGGAATACAATAAGCCCCCCTCACAAGGGAAGTTTTATAGAGCAAAATTCATGAGGTAGGTACAACATGGGTCAAAATTATATCAACCAGTAAGATTGCAAGTATAGGGAATGTTGATCCAATGGTAGCAAGAGTACATGGTGACATCATTAATTTTGGATAATCTGTAGTTTTAGTCTTGTTTTTAGTTTTAGTAGTTTTAGTCTTAGTGGTTTTAATTTTAGTCTCTTAATTTTAGTCTTAGTAGGTGGAAGAGGATGGCCCACCCCTAATTATATAATGAGAAATCTCAAAAGGGTGATACAAATAATCCCAAACCTCCATTCCTCCCTCAGGGAAGTATGTAAAACTAGCCATTCTGATTTTAATCTTCAGATGTGCCTCCAGCCACATCCTTGATGGATTCTCATCATTTGCACTGACTCCCTTGAGGGCCCATCCCTGTTTGACTGCCTGATATATTTCTACCTACCTCAGCTGTCTATAATACTGCCAAAGAAATAAAATTAAATTTTAATCCAATAATCCAGCTACTTCACTCTTAGGAAATAAAAAATACATTCACTAGCAACGATCGAGAATGTTCATGTAGCTTTATTCACAGTAGTTCAAAATTTGGAACAAATCCAAAATCCAATAGCTAGATGTACACACCTATAATCCCAGCACTCAGAGGCTAAGGCATGAGGTTTTTAATCTGGAGGTTAGCGTGTGCTGCATAGTGAGTTCATGGGCAGAGACTACCTGGGGAGATGTGTTTCAAAACAAACAAAAGCAAATTCCAATATCCATCAGCAGGGAATAGGTACATAAATTGTGTTACATTCATACAAGGAATGCTATGTAATAAAAATTTATTGCACACAAAAGCACAGATAATATCTCAATTATGCTAAGCAAAAGCAGCATGACGTAGAATATATACTGTATGATCCCATTTATATGAGATTCAAAGAGAGGTAAAACTAATCTATGATAAAAACCAGAGCAATTATTTGTGTGGAAGTAGAAAGGGTGATTACGCAAAAATTAACTAGAAAGAAGCAAAAGAACAAGAGAACTTTCTTTCTTTTTTTTTTTTTTTTTTTTTTTGGTACCGGGGATTGAACTCATGACCTTGCGCTTGCCAGGCAGGCGCTTAAGCCACTGAGCTAAATCCCTGGCCCAACAAGAGAACTTTCTAGAATGATAGAAATATTCTAAAGCCACGTTGGATTGTTAGTTATGTGGGTGAATACAATTGCCAAAACTCAAACTACATACCTAAAGTCGATGTATTTTATTGTATGTAACTTAAAACTCTGTTTAAAGATCATAGAAGAGGGCTAGGGATACAGCACATCAGCATAAGTGCCCAAGTTCCTGGTAACCACCCTTTGACACACAAAAAAATCACGGAAGACTGTAGCTCTGAATTAGTCAGGATTCTCTTGAGGAACAGTACTAACAGCGCATGTGTAATTACAAGAGCCAGTGCAGCCAGGCATGGTGGATCATGAGTGGCAGAAGGATCACAAGTACAAAAAGGCATGCAAGGGCAATTTAACAGGACTCTATCTCAAAATAAAACCAAGAAGGGTGGGGATATAACTCATGAAAGCAAAGCCCTGGGTTCTAGCCCCAGTACTGCAAGAGATGGGGGAGGGGATGTATTCGATGTGCTTAAGTAATCAGAGTCAGAGTCTGGCTGGTCCCACCATGACTGTCTGCAGGGTAGGAAGTGGAAGAAACTAATAGCTGCTCAGTCCCAGAAGCTGGAAACCACAGAACCAGAGTAAGGCCAAAGCTTGGGAGTTCCCTGGAGAATCGCTCCTGTGAGTTCACATTCAGAGGCTGAAGGGCCTGAAAGCTCATATTCCCATGCAATGGCAGCAGCAAAACGCAGACCTGCCAAAGAAGAATCAAGCCTGGGTATGTGGGGGTTTCCCTTCTTCTGTTTATAATTTAATCTGGGCCTCAGTTTATTGGCTGGTGCCGCCCACATTCAGGGTTGGTCTTCCTCACGGTTTGCTGATCCACATGCCAATCATTTCTGGAAAGTCACAGATACACCCAGAAATCCGCGCTGCCAGCTTCCACAGGCGGTGATCCAGTCAAGCCCACGACCAAGACATACCGTCACAAGTGCTCGTCACTATGGCGACTCTGGGAAGCTTCTCTGCTTTGGCTGAGTGAGAAGCACACAGGTTCTGCAGAACACTCCGATCCTCGATCCTCGCTGCAGCTCCAGAACTTCTACCACGAGAGCAAAGATCCGAGTGGGAAAGTGAAGGGAAGTTTAGAAAACATCAAGCACCGAAGTTACCAAACAGAACAGTTACCAAGAAGTGCAGTTTTGCTGGAACGTGGGATAAGGGAAGGAGTAGACCACAGAAAGGGAAAGGACACCCTTGAATGCCAGGCTAAAGAGCCCTCTCTTTATCAGAAGCAATGAGTCACAGGAGGGTTTGGGCAGAGAAGCTTCTCAGATAAATGCCTTCTTGAGGGTTTCACTGATTCACCTTTGATTTCTTCTTAATGCCTTTCAGATCCAGAGAAATTCACAGAACCTGTTAGCTCCTCTGGAATTCTATCAAACTCAACCTTTAGCCCTCAGCAGAAGCATGAGTGCTCCTGTTTGCTTTGGACTCAAACTTCTTATTTTTATCCTTTTCTAATACCAGGGAGAAACCTCCATGGAAAATTTCCAGAGTGTTATTTTCTGGCTCCATTTTTCTCGTCTCTCATTGATGCCTCGAATTCTGCAATCTTATTGCCATTTTCCTATTCTTAAAACATTCTGGCATGGAAAAGCAATTCTATTAATTAAGGCTTTGTATTAGTTTATCTATTGTGGTGGAACAAATTACCCCCAACAGTCAGTTGCATTAAAATAATGACAATCGTTCATTGTTTTCCTTGATTTCTGTGGGTTGCTGTATCAGACAGGGCACAGATGACTTACGTCTGCTCCAGGATGCCTGGGACCTCAGCAGGAAGACTTGAAGACAGCGCTGAGGTCGCTTGAAAGCTCATTCACTCACTTTGGGCAATAGATTCTGGCCAGTTGTGGTAGGTGGAACACCTCTCCAAGGGTCTATGCTTCCCTTGCAGTATAGTGACTAGTGACTGGATTTCCAAAGCAAATGGTGGAGGAGAGCACGATGGAACTTTTACCTTTTTCTGCCTCAGCTCAGAAGTCACATAGAACCCTGGTTCTACCTCCTTGGTGAGGCAGTAATGAGCCCTCCTGGGCTGGAGAGGTAAGAACTCAGACCTCATCTCTCTGGGGGCAGAGTATCGATACCATTGCAAGAAGAGCATGTGGAATGGATAAATACATTCTGCTACAGTTTCTTATAGTTTTATGTGACAGAAAACTCATAGCTAACTGGTTTAAGCAAGGACGAAACGTATTGACTCACATAGGTGAAAATTCCAAGGGTAAGGCTGACTCAAAATACAGAAGGAATGACTCTTAAGTCATCACGAACCCAGTTTCGTATCACCAGAACCCAGTTTCTCTTCGTTTCTAGGTTTAGCTTTTTTTATGCTGACTCAAACCTCAGACAGTCTCTCCCTTTCATGGAGACCAGAGACTGCCAAACTACACCCGCAAGTCTTCTCTTGCTCAATTCCTGCAGGAAATAGATGTCTGCTTCTCTGTTTTTCTTTCCAGGACATAGTTCACACGAATGTCCTGGAAAGTGTGCTTGTTTGGCTCTAATTGTCTTGATGGGGCTCTTGTGCCCATCCCCGAACAACTCGTGTCATTAAGGAAATGTTCTGTTGAGTCAGTTTAGGACTGAGTCACTCACTCACCTCTGGAGCCAAGGTCAGCATCACTGTAAGTCACATGCATTATGCACTAGAGATTAATTTAGTTGTAAGGGCAGAATTTACATTACAATTTGCCATCAGGAGTTTATTTTTCTCCAATCATGAAAAGTTTAGAGTGGTGGCACATGTCTGTAATTCCAGCACAGTAGGCTGAAGCAGGAGAATTGCAGCAAGTTTGAGGCCAGCCTGGGCATCAGAGTGAGTTTAAGGCTAACCTGAACTACACAGCAAGAACCTGTAAAAGAAAAAAAGAAGCAAACAGACAAACAAACAGAAAGAGCTTAGAAATCCATAGCTCCTGGGTTGGTCTGTTGACTCCAGGGTTCAAGTCTGCTAGAGCTGTGATTCTCTTGAGCTTTGTACCTTTCTCACAAGATGGATGCCCCAATTCTACATGTCATGTCGCTCTGGAATCACCTCTGTTTTCTATCATGTGCTGTCACGCCTCTGCTAGCTAGGAAGTTGGGAAGTGGGTATAGGTGAGGCAGGCAAGGGAAAAGAGTTGGGAATGGTAATTAGGTTACCCAACCCACATCAGTCCTGGACATGAAAATGTATTGTTTTCCCTTGAATCACGTGGCTACAAGTAAGAAAGAATGTCTGTTCTAAATAAAATTGGAGGTCACCTTAGCAGAAGAAGGTTAACAAAATGCTGAATAGCAAACATAAGACACAACACCTACTGTAATGTCATTCCTTTGAATTTACAGGAACATTTTCTTTCTGGGGGAAGAAGAAACACTAGAAACTTTTTACTGGTAATTGTCAAATTCTGTAGAGATTTAAGGGATTTTCTTGGCGGAGGTTATTTTTGAGACAGGGTCTCATTACGTAGCCCAGGCTGACTTCAAGCTTGTGACTCTCCTGCTTGACATTCTGGAGTGGGAATTCCAGTACTCAGGAGGTGGCAGCAGGAGGATCATGAGGTCAAGGTCATTTTGGACTACATAGAGAGACTCTTGTCTAAAAACAAAGTAAAATAAAACAAAACATAAACTTCTTTCCTCTGCTTCTGTGATACTGAGCTCTTTTTTTTTTAATTATTTTATTTTATTTTAAAAGGCAGTAAAATTAAACACAACAAAACAGAACAGAATGGGACATAAGAAAGCATACATTTCAAAGCTAGACAACCAAAGATCTTCACTATCTGTCATATTGTCTCTTGTTTTCTTCCAAATGGTTGTCCATATCTTTGCATACGGGGAGCTCGTACTAAATAACATAGCCAATCTTTTCACAAGATGTGTAGTTCACTGGCTCCCACTTGCTAGGCAGGGGGGAGGGGAAGGGGGGACACGGGATGGGGGACAGGACAACATGAGATGTCTGATTCTCAGCCCACACGCAGGCAGGATCACAGTCGCCTCCCAGAGACGGGCAGAGCTCTTTGTTCTCCCGGCACCCCAAGTCAACCTCACTGGTGCAGGTCCCGACTGTCAGGGTCTCTCTCCTTCAGGCTGCAGAAAGTCGGCCACACTTTCAGCCACCTCCCAGAGAGAGAAGGAGTTCCTTGTTCTCCCAGCACCCCTAGTCAACCACACTGTGCAGGTCCCGGATGTGCCAGGGTCTCTCCCCTGCAGGCCCCTAAAGTCTGCCACACTCACCTGCTATTTCTTTCTGATGAATTGACCATTCCATTTCCAAAGTTCTGAAATGGCCAACAGACCACAGAAAGAATTCTCTTTAGGCTCCTGTTTGAAACCAGCAGCTACAGCCATCTGCTGGCCTTGCTTCAGGGCCACCTGAGCTCTCTTTTTGTAACTGTTTGATTGTCTGTGCCCACTCCCTTTCTATTGCTGTTTTTTTGTTTTTTTTCTGGTTTTTTTTGAGACAGGGTTTCACTATGCAGTTCAGGCTGGCCTTGAACTCACTTCGTAGCCCAGGCTGGGCTTGAATTCACAGTAATCCTCTTGCCTCAGCCACCCAAGTGCTGAGATTACAGGTGTGTGCCACCACACCCCAGTTATCTGTGCTGTTGATCTGGATACATTTTTTTTTTTTTTTTGGTACCAGAGACCGAACTCATGGCCTCATGCTTGCCAGGCAGGCCATTAT
The DNA here is from genome assembly GCA_004027295.1 of Dolichotis patagonum. Classification (NCBI taxonomy): domain Eukaryota; kingdom Metazoa; phylum Chordata; class Mammalia; order Rodentia; family Caviidae; genus Dolichotis; species Dolichotis patagonum. The sequence goes on along the minus strand of PVJX010005883.1, from coordinate 60,770 downwards.
GCCATTGAGCTAAACCCCCGTCCCCTTGTCTGTGCTTTTGGAAAGCCGTTTTCCCTAGCCTGCAGTTACGTGCTATACTGCAACCAAACATCCCTGTCATACAATCTTCTCCCTTATCTTTCTTATTTTATTTATATATAGTTTGTTTGCTTGCTTGTTTTTGTGATACCGGGGCAAACCTACTGCCTTTGCCCTGGGTTATATTTATTTATTTATATTATTATTATCATTACTTATTATTATTTTTAGATAGGTCCTCACTAAACTGCCCAGGTTGAGCTCAAACTTTCAACCCTTCTGCCTCAGACTTCCAGAGTTCTGGAATTATGGGCATGTGCTATCATGCCCAGCCGTTACATTTTTGTGTGCATGCGTGTGTGTACCGGGAATTGAACACAGGAGTTTGCACTTGCCAGGCAGGCACTTCTGCCACTGAGCTATATCCCTGGCTACGTTTCTTAAATTGACTGCTTAGTCCACTTTTTTCTTTTTCTTTCCATTTTTTTGTACTGGGGATCAAACACACAACCTTGCACTTGCTAGGCAGGCACTTGTACTACGGAGCAAAATCCCTGGCCTTTGTTTTTCTTTTTTTAAGGCTCTCAATGCATCCCACGCTAGCCTTAAACTTGGTGAGCCCATGCTGACTTCGAACTCCTATCCCTGCTGCCCAAGCCTCCTGAGTTCCGGCATTACAGGCTGGCGCCACCATGCCTGACTCCGTTCCTACTTCTATAAAAGAAACATTTTAGTTTGGTTATCTTTTTATAAGTATAGATTTGGCCCATTTTCATAAGCTTTGTTGTGCAATACTTTTAGTAAATATCTAAATAGATTTTGCTTTCCTTGAATTTGTTTTGTAATATGAATAATGCATCTTCTGCTTTCTTTTTGTTTGCACTTGTCTGTTGTCTTTTCCTAAAGGTTATGTTTAATGTTTCTGCTCATTCATATGTCACACACTGTACTTAAACACACACACTTGACTTCCGTCTAGTACACATATGGACTCTCTCGACTTGCCATGCTTATTAGTTTGAATGCCAATGGCTGTACACCAGGGATTTCTGAACCTGTGAGCCACGACGGAAAGCACTTGGGATGTCTTGATATTCCTCACGGAAGAGATACTCGGGCTGAGCTATGACCCTGAATTGGGTTCAAATTCCTCATCACCCAAAGAGGAAAGTGCATAGTATAAAATGTCCTTTATTCTTTTCCCTGAGAACTAGGAAATCAGTGGCAAACATGTTAAATGAGACATATACGCCAGCATTGATCTGGACCAGGTGTGTGGCTCAAAGCCTCCTTCCTGTGGCTTTCTAACACGCAACCTAAAACTTCAGGTATGTGCTTCACTGGTGCATCAGAACCCTTAATATTTCCATAACTTTAATTATGCTACTTTCTCTTTCCTCCAGTATTTTCTCCACCAGAAGTCTCATGTAGCTCTTCATAATGCATTCATGACCTTCCCAAACCCAGGTCCAGGACATCATTGATTAACTTTAACACCGAAGAGCTGGGCCTGCAGCTCAGTGGTAGAGTACCTGACCAGCATGGGTAGAAGGTCGTGGGTTCAATCCCAAGCACTACTATAAAAAGAAAAATAAGAACTAATCCTATCGCACTTAAGGTATAAAGACACACACAGAATATGTGCTAGATCCACATGGACGTTTACCAAGGAGAAAGAGAAAAAGGAAGTAGTGAGCCCAAGGTATGCTGGGAGGTCCCTCCACAGGAGCACGGGAACACGGATCTGGACCCATCCCGGACGGCAGTCCCAGTATGCCTTGCCTCATCCTCATACAGAGTGTGTTGTTTTCCTGAGCTCTCACATTATGAATGCCTCTCACTCTTCAAAGAAAACATTTTTTAGCAGAATTCCTAGAGAACTGGAAAAGGGTATGTGGAGACTGCTCTTCATCACAGGCGCACCTGAGAATAAGGTGGCACTGTGAGAGAAGCAGTGAAGTGTCAGAGACTGAGCCAGGGACAGCCGAAAGTGGCATCTTGTCTGATGTCATCTCACTTCTATTTACTCCACAATAATAAGTGTGTCTGTAATTTTTTACATGTATGAAAATAGTGACAGGCTGGAAACCCAAGATCATGTTTGAAAAGGGGCTGAATAGAGGCAGTGCACCACTGCTGAGAAAGGACCAAGAGAACCTACAAATTTAGACGCTCAAAGATTTTTCTCCCACTAGGCATAGTGACACATGCCTGGGTGACACTGCAACTTAGCAAAACTCTGTCTCAAAGTTAAAGGGATGGAGATAGTAGAATGGGATGTTGTTCAGTATGGAAGTCCTGGGTTTAATCCCCCATACTAGAAAAAGACATCCCCCCCCCCAAGGGAAGCAAGAGCAACCAGCCTGTAAGATGGCTCCCAGCAATTCTCTTCTGATGTTCATTAATTCTTCTCACGTGAAAAGAGCTTACCAGACTAAGCAATACATACATATGTATATATACCTATATATATACCTATATATATGTACTGGGGATGGAATTCATGACCTCACACTTACCAGGCAGGTGCTTATACCGCTGAGCTAGACCCCAGCCCAAGAGGAAATTATATTAATAATGGGGAATGACTACCAAGGTTAGACTCTGTCTTGCTTATTCTTGGATAACATAATCTGGGGGGAATCATTTGTGATGCTGTGAAGATGCTCAAGCAGCCCTACAGAGACATCCACATGGTGGCAAACTAAAACCTTCTGACAGAAATAAAGAAATAGAGAAAAGAGAGGAAAATAATAAATAAGTAGAACCTCCCAATATCACCTACCTACGTGAGTGCATCCCGGAAGTGGACCTTCCAGCCCCAGGCCAACACTTTGATACAATCTCATGAGAAACCCTTTACCATTGAATTTATTTCATTCTTTGCTAACTGTCTGGTTACTCAGCTACCTCCCGGACTAAAACTCTGAGTTCCTGGAACCCTAAGCCTTGGGCTGTTCACCTAACTCTGTTCCTTACATAGCAGGCCTACTAAAGGCTCAAACAGAGCTTTGAATGAAAAAGGAAAAAAGAAAAAGAGCGTTGAATGAAATGGCTGCTCTCTAATCAAATGAATGAATGAGTGAAAGAGTGAAAAATATTTCCAGAATCTTTTAAATCAAGAGCCATAACTTTATCTAAGAGTTTTTCTGAAAAATCAGACCTCAGTCTCATAAAGCAGAAACTGATTTTCACCAGACTAGAAAAGACTCCAAAAACCCTGATCAACTGGAAGACTGGGAGGCAGCGTCAAGCATCACCGAAAGAGGAGTGTTATCTTGGACCACTGTGGAGAGCAAAATAAGAGCAAAGAATGAGACAACTCAGCAGGACCCTCACTATTAGCTTCTGCTTTCCAACAGTACTGTGAGTCATTCAGAGATAGGGTTATAGGCCCATTGTTTTGGAGAGAAAATTCAGAAGCAAAAAGGAATGTGCCCAAGGAAGGAAGGAAGACAGGAGAAGGAAGCAATCCTTAGATTTCAAGCCTAAGAATCGTCACAAGACTCTCCTAGAGCCTTCTGGGGAGACTATTTTGTAATTCTTCTGAGGCTTACCCAAAGCTGCACCTACCAAAGACTCCTGGGCAGAAGAAAGGAAGTAGAAAAAGTGGTTGCTTTCCTGTTGAGAAACTTTCAGGCTATATACAAAAAGATTCCAAAGGGTTCTACAAAGGAAAAGAGAGAGGAGCTGGGGAGGGACAGGATTTACACAAAGGAGGAGAAAGAGCAAAGAATCTTCTGGACTGAATAATTCTGCTGAAAGACATTCGATGCCTCCTTCTTCTGATAGAACAGCTAGGGATGGCCCACACGGAGCATGGAACTCCCACTCTGTAACTCCAGCGGTTGCTAAACCAAACTTGGTGTGAAATTTGGGGGTTAGTGTGTTGGGTGGGGAAAATAAGTAGGAGAAAGGGATATTGTTGAATTGTATCAATTTACATTCACTTGTGTATTCCTGATGTACTTTAGATGGGCCTCTACCAAGGCTCATGTGAACCCACCTCAAATTGTTATTATTATTATTTGAGACAGGGTTTTGCTATGCAGTTTACACTGACCTTGAAATCACTATGTCTCCCAGGGTGATCTCAAACTTGTGGCAATCCTCCTGACTCAGCCTCCCAAATGCTGTTTATAGTCAGGAGGAACCACACCCTGCTACCCACTCTGAATTACACGAATTCTCTTTTGGAATACTGGACAATGAGTGAAAAATGTCTGTGCTTTCTCAGGAATTACTCTGTGAATGTTAGCAATTGAGATAATGAGAACAGAAGAGAACATTGGATACAAGCATTTCAAATTCTCCTTCCTGCTCCCTTCACCTTCCAGCCAGGAGAACCAGGAGAGTGTGTAGTGTAGACAGCTTCAGAAGGACCAGGAAGAGGTGGGTCAGTACAGATCAGTGCTGGCAAGAGACAGAAGGGGTGAAATGAGCGGTGACCCCCAAGAGTGGAAGTTTGGAGAGCTTTGTAAGGAGAGGTTTGTTTGTTTGGTAATTGCATTTATTGTGGTTTAATTACTCACTTGTTGTCAAGGGACATAACAATTTATACTATTTTTCAACAGCTTTGGAGTCCTATTTGGTTTAATTCCTGGGTTGGTGCTTGTACATTGCTTATGGGAAGTAGCTTTATTTCTGGTATTTAGAGCACTTAGGAAATGACTGCTTCTCAGAGGCATCTTCCGAGTGTAGCTGGCTTTTGGATTCTGAGTCTGTTAGAAGACCCTACCTGTTCAATTTATGGGGGATGAAAAGTTGCTGCCTATTTAGCCTGGCCCCTGGCTCTTTGGCATTGGCCTGTAGTACTGTTTATGACCCGTAGGCAATCTTGGTCTTGGCATACCAGGAAAAAAACTGATGAGAACAATTTTGTCACCTTAGCTAAAGTAGTACAAGCAGCAATAACAGTGGCACCAACCACAGACAAGAAAATGGCAAACTGTGGTCACTATTAATTTGCTGCCTTTAACAGTATGAACTAGATTTGTGGTTGTATCACAAAATCTAAAACAAACCAGAAAATTGTATACAGTGGGTCCTCAGTATGGCGATTTTACTCCCAGGGGAGAAATTTTAAAAGGGTTTAGGGAGGGAAAAGTAGAGAAAGAGAGGAAGAGGCAGAGATTAGAAGCAAGGCTGAAGGACAAAGGAGGATCACTCAAACTTTAGGAAACTGGTGAAGAAGACAGGAGGAAAAGAGGAGAAGAAATGAAAACCAGAACAGAACAGAGCAACAATAAAACCTCGAAACAATGTTCACATTAATATAGAAACAATCGAAAGTATGGACAGCTAATTTGAAGAAAACAAGAGACGTTACGGGAGCCACTGTTTATTTTCCTATTGTCTGGTTTTGAAGGCCTGTAATGTCTTCGTTACTCTGTTCTGATCAGTTTTATACTATTTTGTTTTGTATGAATTCATTGTGTATGAAGAGATAAACAACTATTTAGAAGAAAACAAAGGACATTATGGTAGCCACTATAGATTTCCTATTGTCTTGCTTTGAAATCTGTGTCACTTACATTGTTTTCTTCTGATCTGCTTTGTTCTGTTTTGTTCTGTTTTGTTTTACCCTCTTAAAAAATAAACAAGAAAAAAGAAAAGACAAAAACAAGAAAAGAGCAAAGAAAAAAAAAGAAAAAAATGTCCACTTCCAAGTATGTCTCTGTTGTCTGTCGTGGACAGAGTGGGCAGACAGAGCCCAGATCCAAGCTGATCAACCCCAGCAAACCCGCAGTAGATTTACAGTAGAACAGTGGGTAATCCCAGCAAGCCTACCGAAGCTCAGACTGGTTTCCGGCTGAGACTGGAACCTGATTGGCTTAGCCTGCCTACCCCATGTGTCTCCTACCACCTTGAACTCAGCTCCCCACCCTCCTGCCCACAGGAACTCGGCTCCACTCACCATAGTTCAGGCTCTCCTTGAATTCACTGTGTGGCAATCCTCTTGTCTCAGCTGCCCAAGTACTGAGGGAAGCAGCCTGGGCTTCTCTTTGATGCACCGCTAAGATTATTCTCAAAGTAACGAAATATATCAAAATAAAGCAAAACAAAAACATCATACACACACATTTAAGAGACAAGGTCTTGGTATGTTCTTCAGGCTGGTCTTAAATTTCTGAGCTCAAGTACTTCTCCTGCCTCAGCCTCCTTGTAGTTGGGACTCTATTGCAATAGGCCAAAGAAGAAAATATACAATTAAAGTCGTTTGTTCATAAAAGTTTAAGACACAGGCTGGGAATATAGCTCAGTGGCACAGCATCTGCCTGGCAAGTGCGAGGTCTTGCATTTGAGTGCCAGTAAAAAAAAGAAAGTTTAAGACACCTGACTTAAAAAAGGGAGACCAGAATGAGAATAGGATTGGCTGCAAAGTTTTCATAGAAACTTGATTTCTTTGTTGCCCAGCTTACACACTTTTAAACCTAGTTCTTTTAACTGCTGGATTACACACACACACACACACACACACACACACAGAGGTACAGGGTAGGAATAACATAGCAAAATTATAATGAAAAATACTCAAATTAAAAGATAGGCTGAGGCAACCATCAGTGAGGCAACCAGATAACTTCTGGATTTTCCTTCCTTTTTCCGGGTAGAGCCATTTCTGGAGCAATTCCTCTAAGGCAGCCAGAGGAAAAATACATTTCTTACAATCCTGGGATGTGTATATCACACACTTCTGGAGTCTTACTTGTTAGGGCCAGAGAGAGATTGGGGGTGGAGGAAGGGAATGGAAGCAGGAGAAGAGGGAAGTTTAAATTCTTCTGCTCAAATAATGTTAGAACAAGGAAAGATCTCAGATAGTCTAGTCCAATTTTTAGACTCTCTTATTTCTTTACAGTACAAAATCAAGTCACGCTTGTGGAAATGAATTGCTATAAAAAGAAAGTAGACATTCTTTCTTTCCCTACTTCATCTGCAGACAAAAAACCAAGCTCTAGTCAAGAGACTATGTAATGTCATCCGGTTCAGGAGCACAGGTGCCTGGGTTGTCCCTGGGAAGTAGAAGGTGTACTTGATGAGAGAGAGGAGGAAGGGGAGAGAGAGAGATTGTGAGAGAGAGAATCTGGAGTAGAGTACCTGTGACTATAATCCCAGCATTTGGAAGACTGAGTAAAGAGGATCACAAATTTGGACCAGCCTAAGCTTGCATACCAAATCCAAGATCTACGTAGCAAGACACAAAAACAACCAAAGACAGGATAGAAAAATGTTCACAGAAGCAGTCCCTGAGATTGTGCAGGGTTGTTTTCCTAGAGAAGAGGGTAGAATGTTTGGAAAGTTTATTCAATTATCCATTTTTATTTCTGGGAAGAAAAATAAAAAGACTGGGACTGTCTTCTAAAATTGTTTTGTTTTGTTTTGAGGAAAGGTCTCGCTATGTATTTCATGCTGGTCTTGAACTCAGCGACACTCTTGCCTCAGTCTCCTGAGTGCTAGGATTACAGGCCTGCATCATGCTGCAGGGCTCTAAAAAAATACCAAGTGCTTATTAAGACAAGAGTTTCATGTGCTTTTTTTTTTTTTTTGTACCGGGGATTGAACTCACGACCTCACGCTTGCCAGGCAGGCACTTAAGCCACTGAGCTAAATCCCCGGCCCTTCATGTGCTTTTTTATTTAAGCCTCATCACACCCCTGGGAGGGCGGCAGACTTATTCTCACATTAGAATAACATACCAAGGGTAAGTGGCGAATCAACTTGTCCAAAGTCACAGTTCTAGAAAAGCAGAACTAGAACCTAAGTGTTTTTTTGTTTCGTTTTGTTTTGGGTTTTGGATTTTTTTTTTTTTTTAGGCAGCGTCTCACTATGTGTTTCAGTCTGGCCTTGAACTCACTCTGTAGCCCAGGCTGGCCTTGAACTTGTGGCAGTTCTCTAGCCTCAGTCTCCGGAGTTCTAGGATTTCAATTGTTTTTTCTGGGGGGAGCGTGCTGGGATTGGAACCCAGGGTCTTGACCATGTTAAGTATGTGCTATGCCTCTGAACTACATTTTCAGTCTTTTTCTTTCAATTTTTATTCTGAAATGAAAGAACAGGGAATAGAGTTACCTACTGATACATGACAAGACCCAGATGCAGGAAAGGGAAGAAGGTCATATTGCACTTACATGGTGGCACCATATTTTGGGCATCAGTGGAGAGAAAACCTGGAGATCGGGGTTCTGATACTGCCTCACTGCCTTGGTTTTCTCATCTATAGATGGCACAAAGAAGGAACTGAAGCGCTTGAGGTACAGCTAGGGGTTCAGCATTCATTTAGCACATTCAGGATCTGGGTTCACTTTCCATCATGGGGGGGCATTGTTGGGGTCAAGCGATTTCTGAGCTCTCTTCCTTCCAGCTGTGAAGTCCAGGGGTCCAAGAATGAGCAGAGGTACCTAGTGGGGAAATGTTTGAAACTCAACCAGAAACTAAACAGCAAAAGAGACATATACGAAGAGTAGAAAGTCAAACTACAGAGATCATCTGTTTAGTACCTGGATTTAGATATCACTGAAGAGCAATCTATTCTCTACTGAAATGAGATCCCACCCTTTTAAAACGGGCAAGACAATGCAGTACTGGCCAATTCTGATAGGTAGAAATTCTTAGTAAGTTAAAACTTTTTTGTTGTTTGTTTTCAAATGTAGAGAGGATTTACATATATTGAAGCTAAAAAAAAAAGAAATATGTTCTGCAGAATGAGAATGAGAAAAACTGTGCCCTTGCTTTGATTTTTTAAAAAATATTATTTTATTTATTTATCTATTTTTGGTTTTCGGCTTTTTGGGCCAGGGTCTTGCTATGCAGTTCAGTCTGGCCTTAAACTCATGGTGATCCTCCTACCTCAGGCCCCAAGCACTGGGATAACAAGCATGCACCACCATGCCTGACTTTATTTTATTTATTTTAATTTACATATATGTATATCATGTAATTATGATGAATGAGATACTTAGACATGATAAAATAGCTAAGTCAAGCTAATTGACATATACATTGCTTCACATACTTATTTTGTGTGATGAGAACACTTAAAAATCTACTCTTAACTATTTTCAAGAATACAAACTGGGTTGTAATCCCAGCACTCAGGAGGCTGAGACAGGAGAATTGCTGTGAGTTCAAGACCAGCCTGGGCTACAAAGTGCATTTAAGGCCAGTCTGAGCTGCATAAGGAAACTCTGTCTTAAAACAGACCAGAAAAAAAAAAATACAGTGCATTTCAAAATCTGTTATGGCCACATGTTGTACAATAGATCACTTAAGATTTACTTTCTCCCCACCCCTCCTCACTACTGGGGGTTGAGCCCTCATCTAACACGAGGCAAGCTTTCCTGCTGAGCTGGACTCTCAGCCATGACTGGCTTTCCTAGTTTCAGCCATGCACTGGGGTCACAGAACACATTTGTCTACATATCCCAAAATGGTCCCTCGAGTAGTGGAAAACAATGAGCTGCATCCCCTGGCTCATCTCTTCTGCAGCCTCAGTGTCCTCTGGGCTTTGCCCATTCCTCATAGATCTTGGCCTTAAGTCTCTAGAGCAGAATCATTCATCCAGCATTTACCAGGCATTCTCCACATCCAGGTTCTACAGAAGATACCGGGAATATAGGCAGTGAGTGAGACACGGTCCCCGCACTCAAGGGTCTTATCATGGGATGGAAATGACAAACAGCCCCAGAATAAGGCATATAAACTAAAGCAGGGGTCCAACAGGGAGAAGTCAATTCTACCCAGGAGGTCAGGAAAGCTTCATGGGACTTCTGGCACCTAGGTCCGTCTAGTAAACCCCTTTCTCTTCCTCTTCAGTCAAGGACTTCACTTCCTTCTGCCTTCTTTTCTTGGCATTTCTGCAACATATCCTGTTGGAGTGTTATGTTTCAGGAAAAAATTTAAAAATATATTCATCTGCCACCTTAGAAATGTTTTCATAAGAAGAAAATCTAGCAGCTTGTGACAAGAATGACTATTTCAGCACATGAAGTCTGAAATAATGTCACCCGCTCCCATTCTTCTTACAATCCCCCCAACCTGGCTTCTCTTTTGTCCTTTCTCTTTTTCTCCCTCTCTCTTTCAGCCATTCTCTCACTCTCCCTTTCCAAGCAAGCATTTTGACATTCTCCTAGTTTTCTCTTACAACTCAGCTTTTTCACAAATTCAGAGGAGTTACGTGAGCTGGCAAGCTAAGTGGCAGGAGCAGAATTCAACCCCAGGTCTTCTGATAGTCCATATTTGACTACAGAAAAAGAGGCCAGGGTTTTCCATTCGACCCTACATTAATCTAAGAATGTATATTTGAAAATATAATTATTCCCATCACATACCAAAATGTAGACCTAACTCTCCCACCCCGTTGTCTTTTCATACCAAAAAAAGACACCCACTCCTAACTGCATTTTATCCCATCTGCTAAACATGTCCAACTATTCAATTATCATTTTAAAATTAAAAACCTATCTTCTCATAATGATCTACAGAGGAAAATATGTCGAAGTTCTTTATGTTAACTAAGCATGGTGGGATCCTGTACAACATAACAAACATGATGTTTCCTAAACTTCTATGATTTTTTTTTTTTTTTTGAGAAATGGTCTCACTAAGTAGTAGTAGTTAGGCTGGCCTTGAACTATTTTTTTTTTAGAGAAAAAAAGCAAAACAAAAAAGGGTAGAAATAATACAGAATTTCAAAAAATAACAGTGAGAAATTACTAGTTGATAAATTGCATATTGTTATCTTAGAAATAGTTGTTCAACTTACAAAGTCAGAGCATAAGTAATAAGATCCAGGGTGGCTTTGAATCCTTCTGCCTCATCTAAGTACTGAGATTACAGTCATGCACCACTAAGCCTGGCACACACCTCCATGATTTTTACTCTATCCTTGGATGAGCTAGCCTGTGTGTGTGTGTGTGTGTGTGTACACGTGTGCACGCTACTGAAGAGTAAATCCAGGACCTTTGCACTGGGCTATATCTTGGTCCTTTTTATTTTAAAACAGGGTTTTGCTAAACTGCCTAGACAGCTTTCCCAAGTGCTGGGTTTACAGTTATGTATCACTGTGCCTTGCCTCAGACTTTTTTTTTCTTTTTCTTTTTCTTTTCTTTTTTTTTTGTTTGTTTGACAGAGTCATTCTATTGCCAAGGCTGACCATGAACTTGAGATATTCCTGACTTGAATGTGAACATGCACCACTACAATTAGGGTTTTTTGCTGTGTTTTTTGTTTGTTTGTTTCTTGAGATAGGATTTGCCAATGTAGCCCAGGCTGGCTCAGACTCACTGTGTAGCCCAAGCTGGCGTAGAACTCATGCAATCCTCCTGCCTCAGCCTCCCAAGTGCTGGGATTACAGGTGTGCACTACCACATCTGCACTACACTTGTTTTAACTATTCCACTTTAAGAAATATTTTCCTTCTAATTGATTCACCTTTTCAACTTCAATTTTAAAGAATACTTTAGTCCCTATATAATATCATCTATAAAGTCAAAGTTTGACGTGCTTTTTGTATGTTTCTTGAACATTAAATTAAATGCAGAGTTATTACTATTTTCATAGTTTCATTGCCAGGTGTTCTGGTGCACATCTGCAATCCCAGCATTCTGAGACTGAGCCAAGTCTGAGCCAAGCCCAGCAAGACCCTGCAAACCCAGCAACCCCCAAAATAAAAAAGAACTGGGAATGCATCCCAGTGCAAAGGCCCTGGGTTCCATCCCTGGTACTGGAAAGAAAAAAAAAGCCAGGTGTGGTGTTGCACACCTGTGATCCCAGCACTTGGGAGGCTGAGGTAAGAGGATCCCTGTGAGGTAGAGGCCAGCCTGGGCACTATAGTGAATCCAAGGCCAGCCTGCACTACATAGCAAGACCCTCTCAAAAACCAGAAAAAATAAAAAAAGTGAAAAGTGTGCCCTGCCCTACTTAGAGTAGTCCCAGAGCACACAGTGAGATCGGGGCTGCTGTGTGCAAACGCTGCGTGCAGAAGCTACAAGACACATCACCTGCCTAGCAGAGTGGTGCAGGTACCACCTACAGTCACGCTCCTGTCAGCCCCAGATGCCCCTGTAGATCTTCAAGTAACAGTAGAATATAGGAAAAGTGCTCAACAGGAGCCTTAAACCTGTGCTCTAGCCCTGGAACTGCCCCCCATTGCTGCATGTCCGCAGCAGACCTTTGACCTCTCTGGACCCTGACTTCCAGTTCTGGAAAATGAAGGGGTTATGTAAGAGGATATGGACAGCCCCTCCCAGGTGTTAAAGTCTTTCTTCTGAGTAGCTCTAAGCATTTCGAATATCATTCTGGAGCTTCTCCTAGTTTTTAATTTCAGAGTGAAGTCCTACTAATATTGAAGTTGTAGTTCAATGAGATACAATAGTGGTTGACACATTGAAGAGGTGGTTTTTGTTTTGTTTTGTTTTGTTTTGTTTTGTTTTGTTTTGTTTTGTTGAGACACAGTCTTGCTGTGCAGTTCAGGCTGGCATTCAACTCACTATGTAGCCCAGGCTGGCCTCAAACTCACTTCCTGCCTCAACCCTCAAGTGCTGGGGTCATAGGCCTACACCACCAGGCCTGGTTTTGAGGGGAATTTCTTTTTTAATGGTTCTGGGGATTGAACCCAGGGCCTGTGCCCTAAGTTGTACTTCTCCTTTACTTCTTCTCCTCGCTTCCTCTTCCTCTTCTTTGTCTTCCTTCTCTTTCTTCTTCTCCTTCTCCTGCTTCCTCTTCCTCCCTCCCCTTACCTTTTTTCCTCCCCCTCTCTCTTCTCTCTCTCTCTCCCTCTCCCCTTCCCTCTTGCTTCTCCTCTGCTTCTTACTTGTCTTCTTCCTCCTTATTTTTCTTTTTCCTCTTCTTATTATTATCTCGGTATAATGGAGGACTGGATTTTCACCGAGCTACATCCCCGACCCTTTGTATTTTTTAATTTAGAGACAGAGTCTTGCTAAGTTGCTAAATTGCCCAGGTTAGGCTTGAATTTGGGTTCTCTTGCCTCAGCTTCCCAAGGGCTGGGATCGCAAATGTGCACCACCACATCTGGATGCTTAGAATTTTCTTTATTCCTGTGGCTCAGGAAAAAAGATGCCTTCCAAGGCTTCCCATGGGGCGCATGGAGGGCAAGAGCAGCTCAAGGCAAAACCATGGATTTGATGTTATTGTATGAAGTCAGATGTCCCTGAGGGTAAAGATGGTGCTATCTGTGACCTTTTTTCCTCTTGACCAGAGCATAAAATCTCTAAAGGCAGGGTTTGAAATATGCAGTAGGATCTCAGTAAATGAAATTGAAATCAGAAAGGGAAGGAGATGGGGGAGAAGAAGAGAGATAAGAAGGAGCAAGACCAGAGCACCTATCACTTATTCCCTAGAATAAATGAAATTATTTCTATCTAGCACAGGAGCAATACCTGGGCATAAACAGAGATTATTACATTATTAGTTCCCTACCTTAATTTTTTTTTTTTTTTGGACTGGGGATCAAACTCATGACCTCGTGCTTGCCAGGCAAGCACTTATGCCACTGAGCTAAATCCCTGTTCCTCCTACCTTAATTTTTAATAATACATTATTTATATAGTAGATACTCCATCAACTATTTCCTAACCTTTTCACTATAATTAAAAATATTTGGAGATTTCCCTGATGTGTCTTTTATGTATTATACATAAATGGACCCTATTTCAATAATACAAATGCAATGTTACTTATATATTTATATTGATTAATTTCACTTATTCAAAGATACCTTAGAGCCCCTACTATGTATCACGAATCAGGGTAGATACTGTTTTGTTTTGGTTTTTGTTTCTGCTTTTTTGGATTTTTTTGGCACTGGGAATTGAACTCAGGACCTCGTGCTTGCCAGGCAGGCACTGTGCTACTGAGCTATATCCCTGGCCCAGGTATTGTTGAGAATATAATGATGAATAAAATATTTTTCATGACTTCAGAGTCCTCAAAGCTTATTTTTAGAGACAGGTTAAATTAGAATAGACCCTTGACATTTGTGAATTACTATTCAATCTTTCAGCTGTTCACAAACAGCCTCCAAGATCCAGGGCATGAATTTAATTGTGATGTGAATAATTATACTGATACTGTGTGCTTTTGATAGGATTAACTGAGATAATGCATTTTAAAATGCCCAGCATGAATTTGAATCAAGAATAGTGTAAGACTCTTGTTCAAGGGGAATTGCTTGGCTAACCAAGTCAAACACAGGGTGAGCAGCTGGAATGAGTTGTGGGAAAGGAGACACTGCAATAATATTCCACTTCCCAAATTTGAGGGAGGGAAAACATTCCTTGTAACCAAAAATATGGTAATCATTTTAAAAGATTTGAAATTAGTTGTATGATTTCTAAAACATATGTCATTCTACAAATTCTGTGACACTATTTGTACTGGCAGTATTGGGGCTTGAATCCAGGCCTTTGTGACAGTCTTACTAACTAGCTACATTGCTCAGGATGGGCTTGGACTTGTGACCCTTTTGTCTCAGCACTCCAGAGTCTTGTACCACTACACTTAGCTTAGTTATTATTAATTGTACTTTTTTTGTGTGTGTGTGGTTCTGGGGCTCAGGGCCTTGCTCATGCTAGGCAAGCAGTTTTCCATTGAACTACATCTCAAGCACCTGTGATGCTATTTTTAAAAATCATAAACTATGTGGGTGTGGTGGCACACACCTGTAGTCCCAGTTCTTGGGGGGCTAAGGTCAGAGGATCACCATGAGTTTGAGGCAAGCCTGAACTATGCAGATGGGCTCTGTCTCAAAAAAAAAAAATTGTAAAGGACTGGGCGTGTTGGTTCACAGCTGTAATTCCAGCACTGGGAAGACAGAGGCAGGAGGATCACTGCAAATTCAAGGCCAGCCTGGGCTACATAGTGGGACCCTGTCTCAAAAAACAAAAAACAAAAAAAAAAAATAAAAAAAACATAAACTATTGATTAGGGTTGGAAGGGAAAAGCATGGGCACACTGGTAAAATCCAGTGAAGATCACTCCTCCTGCCATCTCCACCTACAAAACATTCTGCTTCCACATCTTCACAAGTGTAGTTGTTCATCTCAATACTTGCATGACTCTGGCCATCACTAGACCACGCACTTATGGCTCATCTTTAACTGTCCATCTTTGTTAGCTGTGATAACATTGTTTTTTAAAATGTCAAAATAATTTTTCCTTTTTTTTTTCCTTATTTCTTGGCTGGTCTCCCCTTAGTGGCTATGCTTTGAGCAATCTGTTTTCTGCCTTTCAGTTCTTACTGTTTTCTCCCACTTTCCCCCTACCTTGCTTAGTCAGCAGTCCTCAAGGAGTTAATCAGGTGTAATTAGAGTCAGCGATAAGGCGAACAGCTGGGCCTCACTGTGGCACTGAAGGTTCAGAACCTTGGACAGCAGCACGTGCGCCCTCCCCCATTTAAACAGGCTCTTCCTGCTCTGTCTATGCAGCCACTAACGGACGGTAATCACAGAGGTGAGTATTAGGGACCTATCACAAAACTCAGTTTGATAGGTTTCATCCTACTACAATAAACAACATGCTGTGTGAGAGCTAAGAGACATTGTTCTAAAGAACCTGAAGAAACTACACACAAGAGGATGACATCAGTCCGGACACTGGGAGAATGATGCACAGCTAGAAACATCCAGGCTTGATCTTAAATGACCTCACTTGTCATTTCATAAAATTTTTTTCCAGGTGTATGGGCTGTCTTTTGTTCTTTGCGATTGTTTGTAGTTTGAGAACCTTGCCCTAATAGTCATAGAGAAGGTAAAAATTATCCAGTGGGAGAATGACTTCAATGAACCTGCATTATTAATTTGGAGGGAAAAGGTAGATACTTTGGTGATGGGGGTGGTGGCAATGATAGTGACAGCAGCTCTCTCAGTTTTAGTTTTATAAAACTTTTTTTACTTAGTTAAAAAATTTTTTGCTTAGTTTATCTGGATTAGGATTGGTGGCACATAACCAAAAACCTAGATAAATAAAAAATTAAACAAATTTATTTTTTTCATGCTAGAGAAGACCTGATACTGTCAATCTAGAGGTGGTGTGAAGACTCTACAGTCATTACAGACCCAACATTCTCAGGTCTTTTTCTTCCATTCTCTCTAGTGGCTTCTTTTCTGGCTGATAACCCATGGTCCGAGATGGCAACTAAAACTCCTGCCATCACTTTTTCAGTCTTCTTTGAGAGGGGATGAGTCAGCCATGCTCCCCTTTGTTTCCCAGACTCTAGCACAGAAAATAAATCAATAAACAGCATTTGGAGTCTCACATCTTCCTTCACTAGTCCTTGTTCCCCTCTGCAGACACTTTGAACAAATCTATCATTCATGGCAAACTTTCAGATATATGTATCTCTCTCTCTCTCTCTCTCTCTCTCTCTCTCTCTCTCTTTCTCTCTCTCCCCCTCATCCTGGGAATTGAACTCAGAACTTTCACACTGAAATATATCCCTAACCATTGGAGGGAGGGGCAGGACCTTGCTTTTGCATGTGTGTGTGTGTGTGTGTGTGTGTGTGTGTGTGTGTCTGTGTGTGTGTGTGTGTGTGAGAGTCTCCCTATGTATGCAGGCTGACCTTGAACTTGCTTATGTAGGTCAGGCTGGCCTTCAACTCCTGAGTGATGACATTATAGGCGTGTATCACCATTCCCAGTGCTTGCTGAACTGCTAAATTGCCTAGGTGAGGCTCCAATTTGCAATCCTTGCCTAGGCCTCCCAGAGTGCTGGTATCATAGGTGTGTACCACCATGTCTAGCATGGAGATAATTCTTGTTCCCTATCCCTTTCCCCCCACACCTTTGCTTCTCCAGCACAATGGCCTCCCAACCTTTCAGTAATTTCCCATAAGACAATACTACTTAATTTTCCCTCTAACTTTGGTCATATTACAAAAATTTTGTCCTAGCCTAAAGCTAGTAAGGAATTAATCCATTTCAACAAGGACAGGATCTAATTTCAGGTGACATCTGTGCTCCACACTGACTGGAATAAGGCCATATGCATTATTTTATTAAATTAACTGCAGTTTAACCTCTTCCAAAATACTGTAGATGGAGGGAGACAGAGTAAAATGTTATTCCAAAAGCTGTCTCTTGATATTTACAAATACTGTCTTTCCTGAGTTTTATTGGAATGGTCCCTTGTATAGTGAGGTTTTGACTTTTGATTGCAGCCTCAGAATATGCTTCTGTTCTTCCCTTGGAAATTGAAGACCCAGGTCCTGTGTCTCTATTTCTTCTTTTTTCAAAGTCTTGGGTTCCCCTGATTCAAAGGCTAGGCATACATCTTACCACAGGGCTCATGCTCTCTACGTTTGGGTCAATGGGTGCTTTTCATGAAGATGCAGCCTCTAGGCCAAGATCTCAAACCAGTTAAGCAACACCTCCTCCTTTGGATTCAGTCTTTCTTTCTATTTCTGGAATCCTTGATTAAGGCTGCTTTCAGGTATTTTATGAATATATTCATCCACTCATGTAACCAAAGAGATCAAGGTACAGAATATTTATAGCCCTCTGGAAGGCTTCTGTTATGGATTAAAAAATGGTGGTCAACTTAGCACCAGCTGAATTAAATCAGCATGGTGGTGAGTATAGATGGCCCACTTGAGGAACGTTGCCAGCATAAACAGAAACATGGAGAAGAGTGAGGTATTGTGGGTTCTCCTAAGTGTTGCTGTGTTGAGCCATTGGTTCTCCTGGAGGAGCTCATTGTGACTAGCTTCTCGGCTAAGAATTTAACCGTTATTGGTGGAGCTAAGGACCTTGACCCTGAGAGTGGCTTTGGTTCACTTTGGGGAGCTTTGGTCCTTACATTGAGATTGTTTCCTGACTCTGGACGGGAAGATGTGTGCTGTTTAAGCTCCAGGAGAAGCTTGTCACGCTGGTTTCCTGGCATATACTGGACTGTTCTCATCATCAGAGGAGCTCAGGACCTCCTTGTCACTGAGGATGACTGTGGTACTTTTCAGGGTACCTGGTCCTTATCTTGAATGTGACTTCTCAGTTCCAATGTAGACCCCTCAACCTACTGGCACAGCTCCTTTATCCTGCTGGCATAGACTTTCTAGCTTCCACTGCTGACATTTGGACCTCCCCAGCACAAATCCATGAAACAGACTGGTGTAAGTTCTTCTTGTGGGCTCTAGACCTCCACATGGACTCTTGGAAGACACTGTCATAGGCTTTAAGTCTTCAGCTGGACTCATGCGGGACATTGCTGTGGGATCCAGGTCCTTGGCTGAATATTCTGGGTCTTTAGTGTTGTGGACAGATTTCCTGCACTTTATTGTATTTAACTCTGGATGATGATCATAAAATAGTATTATAAGTTCTGTGTCCTGTATGTAATTGTTCTCCTCACAACCCCCGACTACCACAGCTTCTTTCTGCCTTGAGGAGCTACTCTTCCATGACAGCCATTATTCAGATTAGTTTTGTGTATGTTTGAATGTCACACAGGTGGCATTTTCCAGTTTCCTGTGGTTTTGTGTCTGGCTTCTTTCCTTCACTATTATGTCTAAGAGACTCGTCCTTGTGTATAGCAGTGTTTTGTCCCTTTTCATTGCTGCCTCTGTCATAGCAAGGAATTCCACAAGATCATTTCAATGCAAGGTCAGTGTGGCCAACAGTGAGAATCCTGGCTCAGGCAGACAGAACGAAGTTGGAATCTTATCTCAAAACTACTTATATTTGTCCCCTAAAATGTTCACTGTTGATTAGTCTTTGGGTTCAACTAGATATTTAGCTATATTCAATTACCATAGGCCTCCTTTGAGGTCTGATTAACTCAGAAAAGTCCAGAGGAAAAAAATACTATACTGGACAGCCTCTGTCCCTTCAGTGGAAGTTCTTGTACTTATCCAGTGGTTAGTCTTCCTTGGCCTTCCCCATACCCGGTGACAGCTCAGGTAAAGGAGACAAGATCAAATCGTGGGTATGGTAACTAATTTAGAAGTACCCTGTCCCAAATAAGAATTAAAATCTTGTGTTCAAAAAAAAATCTAGTGTTTCATTGATATAGCTTTCAGGAGTCTCACAGAAGACCAGCCTAGTTAGAAGAGTCACTGCAATGTGTTTTTTTTATACAGTGGCGTGCTATTCTGCCATAAAGAAGGATACACTGGGGATATTGCTAACAAAATGGATCCAACTTGAGTCCATACTCTTAAGTGAAATAAATCAGACACACATGTGTAAATACTGCATTGTGCCTCTGGTGTGAGAAACCAAAAGTGTAAATAAGGACCAGATTGTATAATAGGTTTTGTAAAATAGGAAGAAAATGTTCGAACAGGGAGGGGAACAATGGAGAGGTGAGGGAGAAAGGAAAAAAGGGAAAAGTAAAACAAATTGGGAAAAGAAAGAAAACATGGAAAAGAAGCTTTTGTAAATGGAGAGGGGAGGAAGAGTTGAAGGGTGAGTAGGAGAATGAGGAAAAACAATAAGCTACATGTATTTGCACAGGTAAAAATTCTCCATGGTGGATATGATCATTATGTATATTTAAAATGTACCAATAAAATCTGATCGAATAAAAAATAAGAGTTCTGCAATTAGGGAGGACCATGAGCATAAGAAATGCTGCCCAGTGCTTTACTCGACATAGCCCCCTGGTTAGATACACAGGGGACACAGCCAGGAGGTTAACCCAAAGTTGCCCTAAGTGAAGAAAAAAGAGAACATCCTTTGTTCATATCCTCCTCAGCTGATACATTGACCTTTCAGAACAGTTAACAGGATTACTTCTGAAAAATCTCTGTTGCTCTCTCCAAAATACTGTTTGGCACATAGGAATGTAAAATATTGATTTTGTCAATAGACTTGTTAGTGACAAATAATGACACTTAAGTGTTACATTGAATTGCAACCAGACAAAATGTACCTTTAACAAGTCTTAATCTCTCTAAATCCCTGCTATCTCTTTTGTAAAACTGGAATAATAAGAGTTCTCATCTTATTGAGATTATTATAAAGAGCCATGGGGCCAGGGATATAGCTCAGTGGCATACGTGACTGCCTGGCAAGCTCAAGGTCCTGAGTTCAATTCCCAGCACAAAATAAAAATCCCATGAGATAAGGTATTACAAAAAGTTACAGTTAACTTTATTGTTCTAGATGGTTAGAAGAGGCCTACAGAGGGAAGATAATTTGTACCAGATCACATATGGTGGCAGAACGCTCCTGACTCATTTTCTAATGCTTTGTGGTTCTATTATACAAGATGTCTTACCGTGTCAATGGGTAGGAATTCAGGAATTTCAAACTAATCAGGATTTTTGTCCTGGTGAGAAAAATATTGTGAAAGTCTGCTTTGTGCTGAGGACTCCTCACCCAACTTTCACAGGATATAGTCCATTCAGGGGCACTGCTAACAGTGGTAAGGGGAAAATCAAGATTTTTCTCAAGGGTATAAGGGAAAGTGGAAATTATGTTCTCAGCTTGCTGCTGATTACCAGACACAAGGCAAACAAAATCTCTAAGCATTCATTCTTCAAGGCTCTTGGGCTCCTTTTTTCTTCCCCTCAGCCACTGCAGTGAGGGGGATGTGAACAGCAATACGATCAGAGCGATCAGAGCGTAATGAAGGAACAAATCTCACTGGGAGTAAAATACCATTGTGTTAAAAAAAAAAAAAAAAAAAAAAAGCACCATGGGCAGAAGCCCAAAAAATCAGAGGCTTCCCCCAGTGTTCTTTGAATCCATTTTCTGAGCTGTTAAGACACCCTTAAAATAAACCTGCCATCTTGTGAGGACAGGAAGAAGGTTATCGTCTCTCCACCACCACCATCTGCAGGACTTCTTAACTTTAGGCTTCTCTGAGCCACACACCTCCCAATCTATTCTTTATTACACAGCAGGGTGGGGTTAATGGTAATCTCTGTCCCTAACTTAGCAAAAATGAATTTTATTATTGTAATTTCATGTTTTCTAATAATTTCTTGTATTGTGCTTAGCCCATTTGTCTTTACCAGTCTTAGTTGGGATCAGCTCAGTTTAAACCTCCCTCTGAAATTAGAGCTCAGTCTTTTTCTAGGGTCACAGCTCAGACAGTCGTTGGGATGGGGGTTCACCCTGTACCTTTGATTAGGACTCAGTGTGTGGGAGGCTAAGAGCACAGTCTGTGATTAGGGTTGAGACTAGTCTGTGATTAGCATTAGGGCTTAGTCTATGCTGGAATCAGGTCTCAGCCTGTGGCAGAGATCAGATTTGTTTGTGATGAGCATTAGGATTCCATCAGGGTCGGGGGTTATAGAAGGATAAGGCTCTATTCCAGGAAAGAAAAGATGGGGAGGGCTGGTCAGGAGCCCAAAGAGGTCTTTCTTTTCTTTTTTTTTTTTTTACTGGGGATCAAACTCACAACCTCACACTTGCCAGGCAGGCTCTTGTGCCACTAAATCCCCAGCCCCCAAAAAGTTTATTGAGGAGTGGTCAGACCAGAGGATTAAGTAGATGGGGAACCATAGATCTAAAACAGGGTCAAAACAGAGTTGGCAACTTCTATTAAAATTTAAAGGATGACAGTACCAGGTGTATGTGAGAATGTGAAACAGCTGGATTTTTCTAACATTGTCAGTGGGAATATAAATTAGACAATTGTTTGACAGAACATATAAGGTTAAATATATGTACATCCTATGACTCAGCACTTCTGATCCTGAAATGAACTAACAATTGCTACATGGATAAAACATGGATAAAACTCACAAAATATTAAGCAACAGAAATTTGACACCAAAAAGTAGATATCTTACGATTTCACTTATATGAAATTCTCACACAGACAAAATTAGTTTACGGTGATAGCAGTCAGAATAGTGGTTATAGGGAGAAGGCAGTTGACTGGAGGCTGTATGAAGGAGCCTTACGAAGAGATGATACTGTCTACATTTTGATCTGGGAGTTTGATAGAGGTGAACACATGAATACAAAAATTTATTAAGTTGAAATTTTAATATTTGTGCACTTTGTCACATGTAAATTATATTTCAAGAGGGATAAAAAGAAGTAGGTGAAGGAATGTAGAACATGGGTGGTGAATGAATTCCACAGTTCTAACTTCTCTGCCAAAGCAACTGTGACATTACTGCCGTGGTTTGTTAAGCTGGGGTTGGACCTAGGGGTAGTGGACCTGTGAGGGTTCAGCCCTTAGAGCAATCACACTGAAAAATAATATAGTATAAAATCCGTGGACTTGGACTCAGAGGCCTGAGTTTGAATGTCAGTACTGTGTTTAGTATCCAGTCCAGTAAGAATAACCAGTGTGTCATAATCAGCCGTAAGCTGGGTTACAAATTATTCGTTGGTAATTATAAATCACTGAAGCTTTTAATAATATTCCTTTAATTTATTCAAATTCATAATACATTCACTTGGCTGAAAACAAATTAAATCTTATGAAAGAGTGTATAGTGAAAAGTCCATTTTCTTCCCACCCCTGATGCCAAACAGCAGTCCCCCAGACATCCTCTCTAGAGGCAGCAACTGTCATCAGCTCCTTGAATATCTTTCCAGAGATAGTTTATACATATTCATGAATGATTTCCTTGAAGCGAATCAGAGCAGATTCAGGGTCTGCCTATAACAATGTAGCTTGCATACTGAATGCTTTGATTTTTTTTCAAAATAGAATTAAGTTTTCATTATAAAAATAATACATTCTTCCAAAAATTATATAAAGTAAAAGTGCAACCGCATTTCCCTACTCTACTATCTTTCACCTCTCGATTCCAGAGTATACCACTGTTAACAGTTTCAAATGTGGCCTTTCTGACAACTTCATGTGCATGTCAAATGACGTGTACTCAATAGATGTAATAATAAGACTATTACTATAAATGGTAAATTTGCAGCCTGATTTTTTTAATCCACAGTATATCAAAGACAATTTCCACATCAGTTACATATAAAACTCTTCTTTTTCTCCTTAATGGCTGTATCACACTAAATAATTTCCAGTTGTGAAGAAAGGGTGAATGAGTACATGGCAGGAAATTACACAAGGGAGAGTTGTCTACTTGAAAGCATCATTTGTCATATGTGTCCCAGAAGAAAAAAAAATGTTGAAAGCAGCTGATTTAACCCATCTGGGTCTTGGTTTTTGTCTGGAAAATGGAGAAAATAATCACAGCGCTGACTGCCTCATGAGATTGTCATGGAGATTGCACAGAGGGAAGGAGGATGAGTAATAGAGTATTTAGAAAACTGAAAAGTGTTGTGCAAATCTGGGAGATCGTTATTCCTGGAAGGAAGAAGTGAGGGGCAGTAGCTCCAAGATCTAACGTACTAACCATCAGCTTTGATAATAATTCGCTTCTGCGGCCTTGCTTAGCAAAATAAACACCTTTTTTTTTAAGACAAGATCTTGTTATATAGTTCAGGCTGTCCTCAGAGTCACAGAGCTCCTCCTGTCTCAGTCTCCAAGGGCTGGGGTCACAAATGAGCCCCCCCACCTCGCTGCTGAGTTTTTACTTTGTCAAAGTCTTTTTTTTTTTTTTTTTTTTTGTGGGTACTGGTAATCAAAGTCAGGACCTCATACTTGCCAGGCAGGCACTACACCACCGAGCTGTATTCCCAGCCCTGTCTGGTAGTTTCTAAAACACGCACAAGTAATTCCTCTAAAGACTCTGTTACTATTCTTACTTAACTGACAAAACATCTAAAGCTGGTATAGCTGGTAAGTAGCAGTTTACTTTTGAACAACTCCAAACTCTGTGCTGTTCATTTTGGAGGTTTTTGTCATGCTTTAACTATTTGGCTGGGTATTATAAGCGTTAAGGAGGTAACTGAGGGTTATGTTTTGAGAACAAAATGGCTCATTCCATAAGCAATGAAAAATCAACAAAGCAACGTGTGACAAAAACTCTGAGTCTCATAAGTTGTCACACAGCTGTCTGCTCCAAGACCTTTCAAGGTTTCTCTTTACTAAATAAAAGCCAGAATTTTTCAGGCTGGTGTTCCAGGATTCCCGCAGTCTGGTCAATTACCTTTTCTTCATCTTATATTCTAGGAACCTTGAAAGCCATCTTCCTCACCATTTCACACCCCTCTGGGAGCATCTTATTGGTTGAATTGTGTCCCCCCCCCCAAAAAAAAATATGTTAAAGTTCAAAGCCTTCGTATCTCAGAATGTGACCTTGTTTGGGTCTAAGGTTATTGCAGATGTGACTAGTTAAGATGAAGTCACACTGGAGGAAGAGCGAGCTCTTAATGTGACGTGAGCAGTGTCCTCCTAAGAGGACCACATGAAAACAGATGGGAGAACATACTGTGACTATGAAAGTAGTGGTGGGATTTGGAGCCACAAGTCAAGACTGCCCGCAAACCATTAGGAGCTGGGAGGAGGCAAAGAGGAATTGCCTTGCAGGTTCTGGAGGGAGAACAGCCTTACCGATAGTTTGATTTTTAGATGGCTAGTCTCCATGATTAAGAGACCAAAAAAAAATGTGTTGCTTTAAGCCACAAAGTGACTAGACATGAATACCAAGGTTCGGCCTTTTAGCTCCAACCTTGCAGGTCTGAGCCCAAGATGCGTGGAAGGTCTTTTGTTCTTCTGCCCCATCCCTGTTCTCTCAGCCTCAGAAGCATCCTTGGCCATTTGCTTGCTCCACACAAAATCACGCCCATGACATTCTCCCTTGTTTTGTGGCAGGCAGCACACCAGTATCTGTTTACTTCCCTACATGCCCTGCGCAGGGCCAACCAGGTCCTGGGCCCCCTGCCTCTTCCTGGCTCAGGGCCAGCCCAACCCCTCTGGGGAGACAGTAGATTGAAGCCCCCTTCTGGGTTGCCTAGGAGACAGTGCCGAATGAGTGCCCTCCAGCCAGGCAGCTGTGGCTGCTGGGAAGCGAGGGTCTGAGGCGAGGCAGGGTCAGGAAGGAAGATTAAGAGAAAGACCCAAGGAGAAGGTCCTTAAAAGTGATTCTTGTACAAACCCGAAAGGTGAAAGTAGAACCACAGCCTCATCATAACCAGTATTATACAGCAATATACAAGACTTGAGCTAGAGCGGGAAAGATTTTCCTCAGGAAATTCTATACAGAGCTCACGTCTACAAGTTCCTAAGTCTGAATCCCATTCAGACCTATGCTTTGAGGTCTTTTGATTGCACACAAGATCAAAAGATGACAACACTGAAGCAAATAGGGACTGACATTTTGCTCAGCTAAGGCAAGTCTATAAGCTGCAGCAAGGTGCACAGTGAGGCAAGAGAAGATGCTTTCAGCGCCAGCTCTATGCAGGGAAATATGCTGGGGAGTGTGTGTAGGTTAGGGGCAAGGAGAAGAACGTGAACTATACTTGGCTTCAAACAGCTCAGATTCTTCCTTCACTCCACTTATTACCCCAGGGATGGACTTCTACAATAAGATGCTTGACAACCTTATGTCAAGCTTCAGGAAGGATGGAACTCTCAGCCCTAGGTCAACGAGTTCATCAAATTGCCCTGGTCACACACAGTTCAACACTGAGGTGGACTCACACTCAGTCTTAGCCAATCATGGGAGTGAGACATTCTCTTGGATTTCAGAGAGGGGTACATGTTCCTTTTCTGTGCTAGGAGCTGCTGTTGCTATTTTGCCATTATATGGGGTCTTGGGGTGGGTGGGGGGGCTAACATAGAGTTGAGCACAGCTGAGAGAAAGAAGAGTGATCTGATGACATCATTCCAGCCCTGACTCAACCCAACTTTGGATTATATGAATCAATAAATTGTATATTTCTTAAAGCGACTTATGGTATTTCCAACCAAAAGGTTCAATAAAAGATATATTAGAAATGTATAGCCAGATGTGGTGGCATATGCCTGAAATCCCAGCTGAGGCAGGAGAGTCACTTCTGAGTTTGAGACCAGTCTGGGCTACATAATGGGTTCAAGGATACCTTGAGCTACAGAGTGAGACCCTGTCTCAAAAAAAAGAAAGAAAGAAAAAAGAAAAAGAAATTTAACTAACCAGATTAACCATGCTGTCTATCTGTATACAAAAATATTAATTTATGCTTACGTGTACTGAATACTCACAGCCAACTGAATACTTTCTGGTACTTAATGATTCCATTGGCTGAAAGAGATTTGTCTCTAAACCTATTTATGTTAGTTGTATTACTGAAATTATATTATTTAATTAAGGGTAAGTAAACTGTGAAAACACTAATGTAGGAGAAAAGATAATTTCTGGTTCTATGAAAGCTAGGTTAATCCAAAAGTATTTTAAATTTGCTTGTGTATTGGATATGGATGAATACATATTAAAACAATAAAAACATGGATGGATTTTTTTTTTTTTTGAGACAAGTTCTCACTATATAGTTCAGGCTGGCCCTAAATTCACTATGAGCCCAGGTTGACCTTGAAGTTGTGGCAATCTGCCTGCCTCAGTCTCCCAAGTGCTGTGTTTACAGACATGCATCATCACAGTCAGCTACCTACATGGATTTTACACTTAGCTTTGTAAAAGACGTTGTGTTCTTTTTCCTCCTCTAAAGAAAGCAATGCTCACAATATCGCCTGATACAACTGCATGATACATATTCTTTTGAAAAGCTTTACAGCTTCTCCCTAGGACACTTGCTCTGAGGGAAGTCAGGCATGGTACAAGAAGTCTATCTACCCTGCATCCACCATGCAGGAAACCCGGCCATATGGAGAGAAATGTCTCACTAATCTCTAGCTCTTCCACTTATCCCAGCTGAGGCACCAGAAAAGTGCATGAAGAAGCCATCTTTGAGGTTTGGTCTGTTTGAGCTTTCAAATGGATCTGGCTCTAGCCACCATCTCACCTCAACCTCAGCAGAGATTCCAAGTGAGAACCACCCACTTGAGTCTAGTCTCCCACTAGCCATGAACAATAAAGAAAAGTTGTTGTTTTAAACCACTAATTAGAGTGGTTTGTTACACAGGAGCAGACAGCCAGTATTTTGTAGATGAAAGGAGAGAGTTACAAGAAAAAGAGAATTGGAATCTAATGTCAAATACCATAAAGGGATTATGGAGGATGAGAACTGAGAAAAGGCCATTGTATTTTTCAATCGAGAAGTCACCATTGTCTCTCAAGCATGCAGTTTCACTAGAGTGACAAGAGAAGGGCAATTGGAAGTGTTTGTAGAGCAAATGAATGGTGAGAAATAGATACAATGGTAGATTGGTCTTTTTTCTTTTTAATTGTTTAACATTTACTGCTGATCCTGGCCTGAATCAATTTTCTCATTGGAGAGTGCAAAACGGTGATTTTCTAATTTTATCAATCCTACTACATTTATTAGCTGGCATTCTTCTGTAAAGAAGTTTCTCCTCATCAAATGAGGATGGATCTAATTTCTTCCTAAAATGGCAGGTTAAATGTTTCATTCTTTCTCTTTAGTTATCAATTTCCTGACAAAGCAGTTGGTGTCACAGTATTTCCGATGGTGGCAAAGGAGTTTTTTCCTCCTGTCTCTGTCTTTGAGTTTCATTATGGATTCATGTGTGGACTCATGTAGCACATTTATTCAATCTATTACAATCAATTAAAGGCTAAATTAGTCTTTAAAGAAGCAATGAAATATAGGGCTAAGAATGTGACTAGAACATTCCTAGCAGAATACAGTGGTTAAAGAAATACACACACAGGGCTGGGGATTTAGCTCAGCGACATAAGTGCCTGCCTGGCAAATGTGAGGTCGTAAGTTTGATCCCAGTACCAAAAAAAAAAAAAAAGAAACACACACATATGTTTATCCTTTCAGGAATAATAAAAAAAAAAACTATAAAAGGGAGAAAAAACATAAACTATAGAATTCTCCCACTAATTTATAACACAAATCAATTCTCACACAGCTCCTATAAGGGGCATAGACAGATATTCACAGCAGCATTGCTTTTGACTGTGGAGAGTTGGAAGTAACTTGGTATCTATAGTTGAAGTCATTAGGCAGAATGTGGGAGATGGAATGTTATGCAGTGGTTAGAAGTGGTTAGAATGAACCAGAGCTTAAGAGTATGTTGCTGCAAGGAAGAAAAAAGAGAAAGAAAATAAAGGAAAAAAAATTAAACTACCATTGTTGTTTTTTGGTACCAGGGATCAAACTCATGACCTTGCGCTTACCAAACAAGTGCTTGAGCCACTGAGCTAAATCCCTGGCCCAGTTTTGTTAACTATAAAAAAAGTTCTTTGTTGTTTTAAATTAATTAAGTTCATTGGTACATTTTAGATATACATAATGATCACATTCACCATAGGGAGTTTGTACCTGTACATGATACACCTTGATTCTTTATTTTAACCATTCCTCACCCTACCTTCAACCTCGTTTTTCCTCTTTATTTACAAAAGTTTGTTTCCATTTTTCCTACTTTTCTCATTTTTTCTTTTTCCTTCCTTCTTTTCTCCTTCACTTCTCCATGGTTTCTCTTCCCATTTGAAAAAGTACTGTTCATATAAGTAAAAAATACATATATTGTTCAATCCCCGGTACCAAAAAAAAAAGAGAGACAGGAAAAAAATACATATATCTAAAGTAATAATAAATATCACAAATAAATGCCTAAAAACAAGAATGTACATGAAACACACTGGAATGATTTGCTGCAGTGAGAAAGATAAATAGAATTGAAGAATGTGGATCAAAGAGAAAGAATAGGGCTGGGAATGTGGCCCATGGTATAGCACTTGCCTAGAAGGTGTGAGGTCCTGGGTTTGATTCCTAGCACCTCAAGAAAAAAGAAGAAAGGATAAATAAATACAAACATGAGGTGCCCTGCGTGTGAGGAATAGAATTAATACCTCCTATTTCTGAGTAAACATAAATTGCTACATTTACTCTGGAAAGTAAAACCTTCAGAAACATTAGTTAACCATTGTACTTGTGGGAATCTAGGTTAAGTGAGAAAAAATGGTCCGCATGTGTTATTTTTCCTTAATCTATAGCTTGCAACTTTCATCCCTAAGTATTTCAGGAAAACCTTAAAGGTGTTTCACATATATTTTTCCTCACATACATTTGTGATGTACTT
The DNA here is from genome assembly GCA_004027295.1 of Dolichotis patagonum. NCBI lineage: Eukaryota > Metazoa > Chordata > Mammalia > Rodentia > Caviidae > Dolichotis > Dolichotis patagonum. Next base: position 31,768 of record PVJX010005883.1, on the reverse strand, counting down.
GTGAGCAAGTATACTCGTGTGGTATTGGGGACTGAAGTTATCATCTGTTTCAGCTTCTAGTCCTTTAATATAGATTTTATTTCTTTGAGACAGGGTCTTGAGGCTGGCCTTGCACTCACTATGCTGCCTTGGTTGACCCTGAAGTCAGGGGTGGGTAGGGAATCCTCCTGCCTCACCTTCCTAAGTGCTGGGATTACAGATGTGCACCATCATGTTCAGTTTAGTCGTTTCATTTCACATTGCTATTTCCATTGCATTGCCTAGGCAAGTAATAACTTCCATCCAGTTCCCCCTTACATGGAGTCCTTTAGCTGTTAAAAGTTGCAAAATAGGAGGCGCAAATACTGTCTTGCTCCTCTTTTGGTTTTGCATGCTACTAGGAACCTATTATTGTCTTAATATTTTTCATGAAGTAACTCATTAGCTCAGTGGTAGACTGTGTGCTTAGCATGTACAAGGCCCCGTACCCAAGAACAAAAAACAAAAACAAAAACCCACAAAAAAATCTCTCAGCATTTCTTTATAATTTTCCCTATATACTCTTCACAACCCCAACTAAAACAATAATTTGCAATTTTCAAACTGTGCTGGGAGACAATACAAGTAACAGACCTTGTGCTGGGCTTGGAAGTGAATTGAGAAATGTAAACCAAAACCATGTAAAACTACTTCATACCCTTTAGAATAGCTATTACAAACAGGAAAGAAAAGGAAACTAAAAAGTGTTGGTATGGATGTTGAGAAATTGCAATCCTTGTGCACTGAGCGTAGAAATGTACAATGGTGTAGCTCCTGTTTGGTGGTTCCTCAAAAAGTTAAGCATAGAAATTCCATGTGACACAGCAATAGTATTCCGAGGTATATACTCAAAAGAACTGAAAGCAGGGACTCAGACACTTACATAAACTGGTGCTTCTAGCAGCATTATTCACAATGCCCTAAAAGGTGGAAGCAACCTAAATGTCCACTGACAGGTGAATATATACACAACTGTGATATGTACATGAAATAGAATATTATTAAACTTTAGAAAAGAAATTCTGATATGTCCTACCTGTATGGAACTTGAAAATATTGTGCTAAGTGAAATGAGTCAGAAAGAAACAAAAAGACAAACATAATGTAATTCTATTTGTATGAGGAACCTAGAATATCTAAATTCATAAAGTATTGCCTAGCATGTGTAAAGCCCTGGGTTTGATCCCCAGGGGGACAAATGGAGGAGGCATTATGATTTCATAGACATAGAAATAGAATATACAAAAAAAAGAATATATCAATCAAAGGCTAGAAAGAGGATGGAACTGGGAGTTTTTATGTAATGAGTGGAGGATTTCTGTTTGGGATAATATAAATGGAAATGGATAGTTGTAACAGTTCTATGATATTATGAATCTAGTTAATACATTACAGTTATGTGTTTGAAAAAATTAAAATAATCAAGGTTTATATGTACTTTTTTTATTGGTACCAGGGATCGAACTCATGACTGTGCGCTTGCAAGGCAGGCACTTATGCCACTGAGCTAAATTGCCAGCCCCATGTGCCTAGTTTAAAATAATAAATTTTATATTATATATATATATATTTATCACAATTTTTAAGAAGAGAGACAAAATGAAACGGGATACTCTGCTATTTTGCCTCTCCTTTGCAAATCTTTGGATTCCAGTCTGAGAAAGCCAATAGAAAATACATAGCAATAATGCTACTCCAATCACTTCAGTCTCCCTGTTTTATGTGGAGGGTTAAGAAATAAACTGACTTGGGGCTGGGCATGTAGCTCAGTGGTAGAATATTTGCCTTGTATGCACAGGGCCCTGAGTTCAATCCCCAGTACCACAATAAACGAACAAACAAATCAACTTAACCAGAGCTAAAGTTCTCTGGTCCTCATGGTTCTCTGTATCATATTCTCTGCTTTCAGGAGTGATAGTACCATCACCTAGTTGCTCAAACCAAAAATCATCTTCCTCAACAATTTATTCCCTGTTTATTCTACCACCTTAGCATCAGTCTGTCCCTAACATCTCTGCATCTTTCATACCTTGACTAAGAACTTTTCTTTCTTTTCCTTTCTTTTTCTTTGTTTTAGGTACTGGGGATTGAAGCCAGGCCCTTGCACATGCTAGGGCCGTGCTCTATTATAGAGGTACGCTCTCAGCCCTGCCAAAGGGGTTTTCTTTTCTTTTTTTTTTAAATTTTATTTAAAGAGAAAAAAAAGCAATACAGAAAAAAGGGTAGAAACAATACAAAACCTCAAAAAAACCCATAAATCACTAGTTGACAAACCACATATTCCCCGAAATAGCTGTTCATGTTACAAAATTAAGGCAAACAAAGTGAACACACAGTGAAGCTGCAAACAGAAAAAAAAGGATGGAATAAAGCCAATTGAGACAGTATAGTGAAATTGGCACAGAACATCACAGCAGGTCACCAGGACAACAGTAACAGGCAACATTGTATATCTCATTGTCTTCACAATAGTTGTTCTT
>PVJX010005883.1:0-29170 GCA_004027295.1 Dolichotis patagonum | reverse complement strand
CAACACATCAACACAGTATTGAATAGAGCAACACCATTACTCAGGACAAAGCAAAACGAAGATAAAAATATCTGCCTTCAGAGATAGTAGAAGGAAACTCCCCCGACTTGCTGTACCAAATATGGCCACCTCCTAAGAGATACCCAGATCCCTGGATCCCAATTGTTATGGGGGAAAAGGGGGTGTGGTATGTTTGATTCTAAGCCTGCGATCCCGATCCGGTAGGCAGCAGGCTGGTTACTGGCTGGCTCGGCGCCCTAAGTTCCAGCATGGTGCGGATCTCAGGAGACGCTCCTGCCTCTGGTTTCCCCGCCCTGGGGTGGCCGCGGCTCCCCACACGCCAAAGGGGTTTTCAAGCTTGCTTTTCTTTCTTTCTCTCTTTCTTTCTTTTGTCTTTCTAAATTTCTTTTTTTGCTCCCTCACTATTTCCCAGGTTGGTCCCAAAATCCTAAACTCAAGTGATCCTCCTCTTTAGCCCTCTCCTCCTGGAGTGCTGAGATTATAGACATATAACACTGTGCCCAGTTTAAGAGGGGATCGCTTTTTGTTTTTCTCCAGCAGTCAAAGTCTTTCCAAAGTACATTCTAATCACATTATTCTTTCACTGAATCCTCTAATGACTTGCTCTAGTTACTAGGTTAAGTTCAAATGTCTCAGTATGGCACTTAAGACTTCATAATCTGGTCTTATTTTTTTAAATTTTTTTTTCTTCTTTTCAGAATTGGGGATTGAACCCAGGACCTGTACACACTAGTCAACTGCTCTACTACTGAGGTATATTCTGAGCCCCATCTTTTAAAAAGTTAACATACATTAATTATTCATATTAATGAGGATTTAGCATGGTATTTCTATATGCAGTAGAACATGAACTGACCAAATCCAATCACCCTTTTCCTATTCTTCTCCCCCACCCTCCCCAATTTCCAGTAATCACTATTCTACTTTTAGTTTTATTTAATGGCCAAATTTTATTCTGTTTTCTCCTCTTTTTTTTTAAATTTCTTTTTTTTTTTTAATCGGTACCAGGGATCGAACTCACGACTGCCTGCTTGCAAGGCAGGCACTTATGCCGCTGAGCTAAGTCCCCAGCCCCCTCTTTTCTCCTCTTTCCACATATATACACATATATATGTCACATTTTAGCCTTCCAGCCTTATTTCTTAGCATTCATCACCCAGGCTGTGCTTCAACTCTATGTTTTGTTTTGTTTTGTTTCTGAGACAGGGTCTCGCTATGCAGTTCAGGCTACACTTGAACTCACGGCGATCTCCTGCCTCAAGTGCTGGGATAACAGGTGTACACCATCACACTCGGTGCACCAACTCTATCAAACCTGTGTTTTATTAAATCATAACATTCATCTCTCTTCCTGATCATAAAGGAAGTTGGAGATTTTGAGAGATAAAGACCACAGCAAATAGAATTCCCCCTTCCCCCCAACCCTTAGTTGGCAAGATGACCCAGGGTTTTGCCTGGCCTCACCTTTATTTTTTTTTTTTGGTACCAGGGATTGAACTCATGACCTTGCACTTGCCAGGCAGGCACTTAGGCCACTGAGCTAAATCCCTGGCCCTATTTCTTCATTTCTTCTGGCCTCAAGGCATCCTAGGAAGGGCCCCTTACTGGATTAAACCAATAGCCTGACCATTTTTCTTTAGGGATGGTGGGTGGTCAAAGCATATGCTCAAATTGGAGTTGTAAGAGCCAAGACAGATTTGGGGTTTGGGGCAGAAATATACCTGTTTTTGCTCAAGTCTGGTGAGACCTATAGAAGGAAGCAAAGTTCTTATACACAGTAGTTTATGAATGTTCCTCAATGGACACATGGATGGAAGGCCCATCTGGTAATAAGGTATTTCCTACCTCCTCTATGACTAGAAAGTCAAAGATGGAATTCAGGGAATCTTAGCTCTGTTTGCCAAAGATAATGTTTTCTTAGTTCACTTTGTACATTTCCACTCATTCTTAGATTCTTTTTAAAAATTTTTATTATTCATATTTGCAGTACATAATGATCACATTCATTAGAGTTGGTACATGTACATAACACATCTTCATCATTAAATTTTTAACTTCTAAGAACATTTCACTGTCCTCCAAGGTCATTGTGAACTCTTGGAAGGCCTGAACTGTATCTTCAGTATCGCTGTAACCTCAGTGCCTAATACGGCTGATGATTCTGTGGGTGAAAGATTATGCGATCACATACCTAGTTAAGTATCAAAGTGGAATATGAAACATCTCTTGCCCAAGAGAGTCAGTTATACATCTTTCACAGGACCCATTCGGCATCATGTTTTGTCAATTTGTAGAACTTGTGTGCTCTATCACTCTCTGCTGTCTCTAGTTGGTGGCTGCATGTGGGGCAAGGATGTATACTATCTCACGCTTTTGTTTTTCTTTCAAGACTGAGTCTTGCTATGTAGCTCAGACTGGCTTCAAATTTACAATCCTCCCGCCTCAGCCTCCCTAGTGCTGGTGTCACAGGCATGAACTAACACACCCGACTCTGCTGGGTAATACTTTTGTTACACGAGGAAGCTAAACTGCACCCTCACCCTTGTATTTAGGGGCACTTCTAGTACACGATTGAGCTTATTTTGCACCTCTACGGCTTTGACATGAAGGTCTAAGGAAGATGGGAAGGAAATGGGCTCAGTGACCAGCAGCATCGAGGACAGGGCGGTGAAGGGTCAGGAATCCGAATTCCTCCCTCCGCAGGAAAGCCATCGGTAAGGCTCACATCCTTTCCTCACCGCACAGCATATCTTTTCTTAGACAAGGCCCAGCTGGGCTGGATGGTTTCCTCTCAAGGGTTTTAACAAGGACACTGAAAGTAAGGAGGGAGGAAGAGAAAGTCGGAGAAGAGGGTTAGGGGGTGGTTGGCTGCTGTTCGCGATTCGAAACGCGTCTTCGGGACCCGGGGACGGCAGTTCTCTCCATCTGCTTCGTTTCCGCCTCTGCCATCCTCCCAGAACCCGCGGAGACTGATCTGTCATTGAAACCGCCTCGGAAGAGAAGCGCGAGTTCCTTTCCTGAGTGCCTGCAGGGTAAAAACTTTGACGAAAGAGAGGCAGAGCAGACGGCGGCTACAGAGCCGGCGAGCCGGGCGCACGGAGGCCGGAGCGGCGCGAGGCCCGCGCACGGGCGGGCGGGCGCGCTGCAGCCACCCGGCCGGGTCCCTGGCACGTCAGCTTGCGCAAACACTCGCGCGGAGGCAGCGGAGCCCCAGCGAGCCTGGCGAGGTGCGCGCGGCCTAGCCCCCGAGGCCCGCGGCCGCGCCCCTGGGCGGGGCGAGGGCGGGGCGGCCCTAGGAGCCGGGCGCCCGGGGCAGGCTGCTGGCCCGCGGCCTCCGCGCCTCAGACAGCGGCAGCGCCGGAGGATCCCCCTCAACGACGCCCGCCGCCCAGGAGCCGCGGCCGAGGAAGCCGGCGCCGATTGGCGGAGCCGCTCGACTCCCCGCCCCCTCCGCGTCCCCGCCCCCTCCGCCGCCGCCGCCGCTTCCCGGCTCCGCCTCCTGCCCCTCCGGGAGCCGCCTCCGTCGCCACCACCGCTGCTTCTGCCGCCGGCCCGGGCCCAAGCAGTGTCCGCCGCGCCGGAGTCGAGTCGCAGCCAGAGCTGCTGTCCGCGGCCCCGCCATGAGCGGAAGCGCCGCCGCCGCGGTCGCTGCCGCCGCCTCAGCAGCCGCCGCCGCCGCCGCGCACTTCCAGCCTCAGTCGTCGTCTCCCAGGCCGGGCCCCGCCGAGCTCGGGCCCCCGCGCCGTCCGCGACCCCCGCCGCCGCCGCCTCCGTCCCGGCCCGAGCCCACCGCCGCCGACCGTCTTAGCCCTCAGAGCCACGGGCCTCTCCGGGCGGGCGCGCAGGGTGGCGGCGCCTGCGGCCGAGCGCCGGGAGCAGGTACTGGGTCCGGGAGTGGACCGGGTGGGGAAGGGCGGGGGCCGGTCCGGTTCCCGGGGTGAGGGGCCCGGAGGCGTGGGGCCACCCGCTCGGGTGGCGGGGCGGGAGAGCGCAGCCTGGCAGGCACAGCTTTGTCCTGCCGGGAGCCCCCTGAACCCTGTGTCTCCGCCGCGCCGAGCGGCTCACAAAGCGTTTCGCAGCCGGTGGGTAGCCCCCTCCCCCAGAGGAGCCGGGGCAGGACCTCTCTAGGTCTCCGCGCCGCGGAGGAGGAAACTGAGGCTGCGAGGGGGAAGTGACTTGCCCAAGGTCACAAAGCCGGCGAGAGTCCTAGTCTGGCTGGGACCCAGGGCCACCCTGGGGCTGGCCAGGGCCCGGAGCCCAAGGGGCTGGGAGGAGACAGAGACCTCGACCCGGAGAAAACGGGGGAGACTGATCGGGAGCAGGGAACTAGGGCCTGGCTCCTGGCACACCCACCCAAACCGTTTGGGGCTGGTTTTGGAGAAAAGACCTCTTGTGCGGGGGGAGCTGCGTTGAGTGCTCGGTGGTGCCCTGGGGGAGTCCCAGGGGAGAAACTCCTGTGGGGGCGTGCTCGTGAGGAGAGGGCTTTCTTGAGAGAGTGGGGGAGAGCTTCGGAAACTTCTTGTTGTGGGTCTGGTTTGCTCTCTGCCAGGCCACCTTCCCCACCACTGTGCCGGCTAAGCCAGGCCAGCTGGAAGTAATGGGAGGGAGGCCTGCCTGCCTGCTTTTATGGAGACGCCGGTAAGGTGTCTTTTTCTCGAAATGGCCCAAGTTTCAGTCATGCCAAAACCAGAAATGCGTACATGGCCCTGGTAAAGGGATTTATGCCGCAGGAGGCCATGAGTTTTTTCCAGGTGGTCTGGACCTACTACACTTGGAGAACTCCCAGAGAAAGCGGTTATCCCAGGCGTGAAGGGGGAAGGAAGCTGGGAGGGTTGGAACCAGTTACACTCTTGCTTGGCATGTAATTCATGAGAAATCCATTTTTCATTTGGGATGAATGATTAGGTGTTTTTGTTTTTAGTTTGTTTGGAAAGGAAGGGGGAGAAGATGTGCAGTTTTAGAGGAGAGGGAGAGAGCCAACGTATTGCAGGGAGAGAAGAGAGTCCCATGGAGCCAGAAAATAGAAGCTGTGGAATGGGGGGAAGAGGAGATACTATTCACGCATTGTGGGGGAAGGGAGATGAAAGGGCTGCTAAAGGGAGGGAGACTGTGTCTAGTCTAGAGAAAAAGATTAGGATGTTTCATAGAGAAAGACAAACGTGATGAGTTTGAAAGTCTGTTAGAAGTGCCTGATACCTTACAAGGTTGAGTTTATATATTGAAGTCACTTCATTTTCTTTGAGTAAAGACAGTTATAATACTTCTCATAGAAACATTCTAGCTTTAGCACCCCCGCCCTCCACCCAGTTGTAAGGATGCAGGCCCAAAGTGCCTGTAGTATTGAGGAAGTAAGGCTTGACAAAAGAGAGAAGGGGAAGACTAATTAGCAAATGCGTTAATTAAAGCCCGTTGTCCAGAATGATTCCCTAAGTTAGCAGCTTTCTTTCATGCAGTACCTCACTGTTCCAGCTTTGGTGGCTCTTGGCAGGATGCTTTGGGAACAACCACCCCTCCTCAGACAAAGTGGTGTGGGTTTTTTCCTAAAAAACTGTGAGAAATTTATCTGGTAGATATATGCACATATATATAAGAAAATTTACTTGGCAGAGATTTATAATGACAAAAACGCAAATTGAGACGACAGTGGATGTCATTTCACACCCATTAAATGGGCAAAAATTAAATGTGATAATTATTAGTAAGATTGTAGGATAGTATAAACTATATATTGTTAGTGGGAATGGATATAGGTACAACTACAATACTTTGTAGTAATATAGTGATGTCTAGTTGAAGGTGGGGTGACATGCCCATCTGCTTAAAATGTCCATTTTTGGTTATATACCCTAAGAAATCCTTGTACACTTGTCCAAGAAAATAGGTGTAAAAGAAGTACGAGAATGTTTATTCCAAAGCTGGGCATGATGGCACACAGCACTAGGATGGCTGAGGCAGGAGGGTTGCCAAGAATTTGAATTTGAATTTGCATACAACTGCATAGTTAGTTAGTTCAAGGCCAGCTTGAGCTACATAGAGAGACTGTCTCAAAAGACCGAGAACAAAATTGTTTTTATTCTAAGTGTCTACTAATTGGGCAGTGGATAAATGTCTAGAAAGATCTACACAATTTTATAGTATAGCACTGTAAAAAATAAATTATAGTGCATTAAAATGGATGATTCTCAAAAACATAAGGTAGGAGAGCAAGTCCTAGAAGAATTCTTACAGAATCTTCTCACTTGTGTAGGATTGGGATCATACAAAATAATACTGCTCGTGGTTATGTACATATGTGGTAATGGTGTAAACCCTGCACAGAATGGCTAACATTTGCTAGTAGTGCTTATCTCTCAGTAGAAAAGAAGATGAATGAAATTGAATAGGGTCTGCAGAGGGCTTTAATTATACCTGTAATATTATATAAAGAAATTTGAATCAGTTAATTGCAAGTTAAGATTTGCTAATGTTGAGTATAGGGTACAGAAATATTAAGTATATTAAATATTTTTCAAGTGTTTGAAATATTTCTCACATGCAAAACATTTTCTTGTTTGTAGAACACAGTTTTTGTCCTATAATAATAGAATGCTAGTTACAGGCTCTAGCCTCACACAACCTTCTGTAAAACATGCAGGCTGGTGACTGTTTTTCACCCCTTTCTGACCCACTAAGCCTAATTTTGGCATGAATGACTTCTGTTTTGGAACTGCTGATAGGTGTGGAGAATTTCCTAGTCTTTCTAAACTTTTTAGTGGACTTAGGTCGACAGTTTGAGCATTGTCAAAATGTAACTGTTCTAGTAAATTCTGATTTATTAGGGATACGGAGGGATCCAGACATCTGAGAAGGCTCCCTAGTAGATTCTGAGGGCCGCCAAAGTTTGAGAGCCACTCACTTGGCTTTGCCTCAGCCTAGCCTTCAGGCTCTTCCTCAGATTGCTCTGTTGTCCCTTGTGGGTGACTGGGATGTGATTCAGATGCACCTTGTACTTAGCTCTTTTGTAGAGCCTAAAAGAACGATAGGTTTGGAGGACCATAGCCGTCATAATCCAGATTGTCTGTTCTCCTTACTTTCAGGCAGGTACCTAAGGGACCTACAAGGGCTGTTTTTCTAGGCCTGTCAACTACCAGGAGCTGTTTTTTAGGAGTTACAGATTTCTGCCACACCTGCTAATGGTTTTATAGTTAGGATAAGAGCCAAAAAGGTCTGACAGAGATGGGAAATTAGCAGATTTGGAGAAAGTAAACCCACAGGTACATATATGTGATCTTGCCATTTTTGGTTTTTGGTTGCTGAATATTAAGCCTGTGCCCTTATGCATGCTGAGCCTGTGTTCTAGTGCACTCCTAGCCTTCATGCCTTTCTTAAGAGACAGGGTGTTCATTCCTCTGCAGATGAAAATGATTCAGTGTTTTACCTTATGCCCCACCCACATTTGAAGTTAAGCTGTTTGAACCTGTGGTGGAAAATTTGGGTCTTTAGGAAACTGAGTGTTCCTCAAGTTGGTAGGGTGTCCTTTTTCTCAAATTTGCTGGTTTTCTGTTGCTAGACTTTTTGCTGTAGTTCCAATATACTTAGGAATGCATTTATATTAAACATGAGACCTTGTGATAGGGAAACTTGTGAGATGTCTTTTTAGTGAGGCTTTTCCTTTGGAAACCCACTTCAGAGGTGCAGCATTGCCCCAGCTGTGTGTTTTATAGTAGGCAGCTGCATAGGACTGTATAAATTGCTCCCAGCACAAGGACAGTTTTTGGGGTGGGAATTGAGGGTGGCACTCCATTACCAAGGTGACCACCTGGCCTGCAACTGCGTGCCCTCAGAAGGAGCACCTTTTTCTCTTTTTCAAAAAGGTATCCTATGAACTAGCATTCCCCACCAGCTTGGGACTCTAGATCCCCGTGTGTCTAACTGGATCATCCGTATTAGTCATGGGTGTGAGAGAGGACTGGGTTTGTACTGGGCCTGGGCCCCAAAAGAGTTCTCAATGTGAACCTTCATTGGAAAAGACTCAACCCTAGCTTTCTATCACCATGTACAGCTGAACCAAAGAGGTCAGCCTAAAATGGTGTAAGAAAAAACAAAACAACAAACTTTGTTATGAGGCTGGAAAAATATGTACAGAATAAACTAGAAAATACCAGAGTTTCTGGGAGTGTAGCTCAGTGGTTTAGGGCCTGCCTTGTGTGCCAGAGGCCCTGGGTTTGATTTCCAGCATTACAAAAACAAACAAAACCCCATTATTTGTGGAAGTACAGAATGAGAGAAATCATTAACAATGCAAAAGTAGCTATATGCTGCATTTTCTTGTATTCTAATAGTGCTCACTTTGAGCGGGGAATGTAACACTACTTTTTCTTTGCTGAATAAATACACTTGTACTAGTATTCCCGAATTTCTGAAGATCTGAGGCTTTTCTAAAAAGCCAATTTTGAAAATATTTACCCATTTATATTTTCTGGTAAGTGATTGTGCTTCCTGCTGTTTGATTTTTTTTCTTCGAGGAGACGAGGGAGGGAGGAAGGGAGGGAGGAGTGTGGACTAAAGACAGGACTGGACTTCCTACTGCTTTTGCAAATAATGGCAGAGTGTTTTTCAGAAGAGTTGTCATGGTTGACTAGGGGCTCAAGGGAAGGATACATTTGAAGTGGTTTCTGTTGTCTTTTTTTTTTCGTTAATGTTTTAAATGATTGAGGTTGATGGGTAGGGGATTCATCATTGTGCTTTTGCTACTGTTTTTAAGGAGTTTTTGAAGAAATTAAATAAAAATGTTTAACAAAAATGGCTTTATGCCCACACAAGGAGAATAAACAGGTCTTATGTGTAGGCCTTATACAAAGTGGTTTCGGTGTTTTTCCTGCTCTGCTTAAATGAGTATTAGTACTGTGTTCGAGTAAAGCAGTTAACAGAAGTAATGTGGGGCAGGTGGAGGATGATGGGACTATGCTAAGGTTTATCAGTTGCTTCAACTCATGGTATAGAAAGATGTCACTACATTTTTCTGCTCATGTGGTTAAAAAGTAGAAATAAGAGTGAGAGATTGCAAGTTACTGGAGATTGAATCCAGAGCCTCATTTTTTACTTTTTAATTTTGAGATAGGGAGAAAAGGGAAAGGAAGGAAAGGACAAGGAAAAAACTGTGTATATACACAAGATATTTAAGATAGTTATACTGCTGGTTTCTCTTGATTCATTGAGAGGAAAATTTTGTGCTAGTAATTTTCTGGACAATGTTTCATGGGTATACCTTGCACTGTGAACAACTACTGTGAATATAACAATGTGCAATGGATTGATTATTGTTACTGTCCTCATAGACTTTTAAAACCTTTTTATTAGTTTTTACTTTTTTTCTGTTTAAAATTTAAAAAAAATGAATTTTGAGGCAGAGACTTGCTAAGTCAATACATTGCCTCCTGCTTCAACCTTTCAAAATGCTGGGATTACAAGTGTATGTTTGCCTCAGATTTTGAGTTTTGATATATTTAATCATTTGACTTCATTGAACAGAAATAAAGGGAAGAAATGGTAAGAGGAAAAAAATACATACATTGAAGAAAGAATAGCATGTGAAGGACATTCTTTAGTGCTTTTGGGACATTCTTTGAGTTGAAGAAAAGTTGCCTGTGTGTCTATTCTGCTTAGCATGTTTTATTTTATTTGTTTTTTTGAGACAGGGCCTCGCCGTGTAGTTCAGGCTGGTCCTGAACTCATTATGTAACTCAGGCTGGTCCTGAGCTCGAAGCAGTCCTCCTCCTTCAGCCTTCCCAAGTGCTGGGATTAGATTAGTATCTTTATTTTACCATCTGTGGACTGTGCTTGCTGAACTTCTGTTGAAATGTATTTTATTGTCACAGAACTAAAGAGTGACCAGTTTCTCAGACTAAACTGAAGGGTAACCTGAAAGTAAAACAGGTATCTCATCATCACTTTTGTAAATAGAGGGGAATCGGTGCTTTTGATAATTTATAAAAAGTATTTTTCATGTGGTTTTTGTGTTGTTTAAAAACATTTAAAAATAGGGTGGTTTTTCTACAGAGATTTTCCACTCTGAGTATTTTAACTCCCCTGGTATTGATGAACTCAGAACACTAAGCTTGTTATCCTCCTGCCTCAGTTTCCTAAGTAGTTGGGATGCCTGCCTCCTATATAGATGTTTATTGCTACATCAGCACATAATTGAGCAGCTCCCAAGTCCCAGTATTGCCAGTACTAACCATTGATTCACTGGAGTGATAATGTTCATTTTCAGAAACCTTCCTAGCTGAGATCCTGAGAACAGCACAGAAGTTGTACTTTGGACAGCTGTTTGTTGCTTTTCTTCCTTATTTCTTGCTTCCTTTTGCTCTGTGGCCTTTTGGGCTTGGTGGTGATTATATGCATCTGTCAGGACAGGCTCCACCTGTCCTTCCCATGGGAAGAGAGTACAGAGGCTGAGCAGAAGCCTTGCTGGTCGATTGCCTATCAGAAAAACCCCACAACAATATTGCATTGGAACTGAGGTCCACCCTAGCAGCTCCACCTCCTCTTCCTCCGTTGCTGCCACCCACCCTTTGTTGTAGTCCCTGGAAGGCACTCCCCTCCCCAATTGTACAAAGAGGCTTTGTGCTCTGGGATGTTCTAAGAGGCAGGATCACTGTAATTATAATTCCCTAAGTACAGCCAAGCAATGGGGGCAGTCATGGTAGAGAATGGTATCCAAGCACTTGTTGGTAGGGAAAAATCAGGTGGGGATTAAAAATCATTTTGAGGTTTATCCAAAAGTGGATAATGGAGAGTTGTTTGTAATGCTGACAAAGCCATTTTTTAAAGACTGTTTTTAAGTGAATACCCATTTCAGAATTTTAAATTGTATTTACATGCTGTTTGAAGCCTTATCGAAGTGCAAAACTGAGTTTGAAACTTTTTTTTCCTGTCCTGAAATTGTAAGTATTAAATTGTAAAAGTGTTTTAGGAAGTTTGTAGATCTCTGGATCTGCTTTGCTTTATGTTTGTGTTGCCAGAATGAATGATTGATCTAGAAAGCCAAATATGTAACTTGCTTACTCCCCAAAGCATGCTTCCACTAATCTGGTCATGTTTGCTTGTTTCTTTTGTTTAAAGTAAGAAATGACATTTTGGGGGAGTTGATTTTCTTCCTCTGATCACCAGAAAAGAAATTAGTAGGGGTTATGTGCATAATAAATTGTTACATCAGGCACTCTGTATCATGTATTTGTGAGCTCTGTTGGTAGTCTTGTAATGAAAACTACTATTTTTTGATATGTTAATCATTACAGGACACAGTAGCTGCAATCTAGTAGTTGAGGCTGAGACAGGAGGATTGTAAATTTGAGCCCAGCCTGTACAACTTTGTGAGACTCTGTATTAGGGTTGAGCATGTAGCTCAGTGCAAAGATTCTGGGTTCAATCCCCAGTATTAGAAGGGAAAAATAATTAACCATTACTGTATTGTTACTATTATCTTAAACTACTTGAAAGAAAGAAGTCAGTTGGTCACAGAACTGTAGGGCTTAGACCACAGTAGTAGACTTCAGTAGTCCTTATTAAGGATGAAGAGAGATGATCCTTTTTGTTATCGTAATTAGCACTGGCATCTGTGGTATACAAGGCACTAGTATGTACCCCATGGAAACCTACAACTTCTGCAGATTTGCCCTTTCTCTAATTCTTTGAGTCACATCAGAAGTTGGACTTTTATTTTTGTTATCTAGCATGATTTTTATCCTGAACTGGGGGGAATCTACCTTAATAAAACTACTGGGTGATCTATTAAAAAGATATTGTCCAACTTGGATGTGGTGGTATACTCATGTAAGCTCTGCACTTGGGAAGCTGAGACAGGAGGGTTGTTGCAAGGTCAGGACTAGCCTGGGCTACAAAGCAAGCCCAAGGCCAGCCAGAACTGCATAGTGAGACCCTGTCTCAAAATGACAAAAAGAAAAAAAAAAAAGGTACTGTCCAAATAATCCTATGAAAGTGCTGTAACAATTTGACAACTACATTTTCTAAGAGTTTTAAAAATATGCAAGGACTTACCTGTTTTTAATGAAGAATAAAGTTGACTTTCAAGTTTTTAGTCCAGTATGTTGATTAGCAGTAATGTATTTTAACTTGTCAGATATTGTCTATTTTATTTGATTTATTTATAATGTACATCTTTTGAGAATTTTAACACCACTGGGGGCAACTAACAGTAATGACTTGGTGAACATTTATCTGATGCCCACTATGTACTAGGCACAGTTAGGTTAATCTTGATAATTAACTTGCTAAAGCACAAGTCTAATCAGTCTAAAAATTAAAAATGTCTTTTAGGTAAAATCCATTATTCTTTGTCTTGCAATTCAAGACCATCATAATTGGACCCTCATTATTCCAGTCTACTCTTCTTCCTGCTATATAATAGAACACCTTGTTGCCCACACGTGTTACAACTTCTGTAGCTCTTTTCCTTTGTCACTTCAGCTTGGAATATGTCTCTTCCTTCAGTTATTTTTCCAAATTCTACTTGTTTTTTTAATATATAGTGGCCAGTTATCTTGCAGTTATTATGTATGAGACTATTCTAAGTACTTTATGTAGATTAATTTATTTAATCCTCACTATGGTCCTTTGAGGTAGATATCGTGCTTATTGTACAGATGAAGAAACTGGAGCACCAAGAGGTTAAACAACTTTCTAGAGATGATGCAGATATTAATAGTGTTATCTGGGACATGGACCCAGACTCTGTATTTTTAGCCATCATATTTTATTGCATCTAGCTTTAGTTTTGGTGGGAAAGGAATGAACATGAAAGTAATCCATGAAAATAATTTGCAGTCCTTAGTTTACATTTGCCTTTCCTGAGTAATACACTATTTTCCTTAACTTCTGAGTTACAGTTAGGATTTTTAATTAGTTATGTTATTTATTTATTTTTCTGATGTTTAAGCCAGTCTCTATTTTCAGGCATTGAGCAGTTTGCAAAGTAGATTAAAAAGGTGATTGTGACTTCAACAACCAAACCATCGATATGGAGTAAATTTTTGTCTTACTATTTTGTGTGTGTGTGTGAGACAGGGTCTTGCTATGTAGGTGGCTTTGAGCTTGGGGTGATCTCCTTCCTCAGCCTGCAGAGTGTTGGAATTTGTGTCACAATGCCCAGCTATTTATTTATTTATTTAAAAAAGGGAAAAGGATTTATTCAAAGCTAACTCTGAGGAGATAGGCTCATTTGCCTCAAATTAAATTACCATCTCTCATCCTATGTTTGGGTCTTTTATAGCAAGAAATAGTGGGGGAGGGAGTATAATGAGACAACCAACGTGCAGGTTTGTTCATTCTTTCTTGGACCCAGAGGTCTCCCTTCTTGCTTAAAGAAATGAAACTGGACTGGACCTGACCTTCTGGTGCCAGCAGCTGCACATTTGTCCATCCATCTGCGCTGAGGAGAGGTGGGGGTACCGGGTATGCCTAGGCCTGAGGAAGTTTGGAGAGGCCACTCACTTATCTCGAAAAGAAAGTAATCTGACTGTTAAAAAGTTCCGTTTTGTGGTGTTGGTTGCAGCTCCCCTCTTGGTGTAACCCAGCCCTCAGTCCTGAGGGCCCTGAAGTCAGTCCCACGTCGTCTGCTCTCATGTTGGATTGGTGTGTAGATTCCATCAAAGATTAAGCTGAAATTTGTATTTATTCATTACATTTTCACTTGAGGAATAGGTATCTACAGTCGAGCAGGTTTACTTTAAATCCAGCCTGTTTATGTTTGGCTTTTTGGAGACAGGACCTTGTCATGTATTCGTGGTCTTGGTCTTGAACTCCGCAGCCAAGGATGGCCTTGCATTCACAGCAGTCATCCAGCCTCCAGCTCCCGAGTGTCGGGATTACAAGTGTGTGCCACCACACCTGGTTTACGTGTGTTTTCAACACTACCTATATTGTGGATTTAAGGGACATTAGTAGGTCATCCTGGAAACCTGGCATCTAAAAAATATGTTGAAAGTTGGATTCTGAAGTCAGAAGTAGGAGCAATACTTAACAGAATTTTGGAATATGGCTTGTTTTTGACTTGGGAACCACCAACCCAGTGTTTTTCTCTGATGTTGATTATAGATACTTAGAAAAGAATGAACTTTCTGCCTTTGAAAATTTGCTAAACAATATGGAATTAATTCATAGTAAGAAATTTTTTATATATAGGTAGAGTAAAAACTACTCAGATAATGAAGAAATTTCTACATGTTACTGATTTGAGTTTCATAATAACCTTAGCTCAGACTGTATCTAGAGCTTAGTGCTTGGGAGCTCTTACGGAAGTTGTTGACTGTTTTCGCTAATAGCAGGAATATGAGTCAAGAACTCGTGTGACATTATCCAGTGTTTCTGTTAAATGTGCGTATAAGCTGGGCATAATTGTGCATGTCTGTAACCCCAGTACTGTGGGAGGCCGAGGCAGGAGGATTGCAAGGTTGAGCCCAGCCTGCACAACTTGACTTGGTAAGACCCTGTCTCAAAATAAAAAATAAAGAATTGGGTATATAGTTTAGTGCTAAGGCCCTGGGTTTCTCAGTATTTCAAAACAAAAACAAAAGACCTGTAAGTATATAACTGGGAACAGTTACAGATTATTACCATTTCATGCTGATATTTTTAAGCTTTAGGTAAAAGCTACTATTGTGTGCTTTCAAAAAATGCCAACCCCCTGAAAACCCAAAAAACAAAACAGCATAGCAACAAAGCAAGATTTGACTTCTTAGAGTGAATTTCTGTACAACTCTGTGAACTCTGTGTTCTGATTAAAACTGAAGTCAGAATTTGATTTTAGAATGTTAGATAATATTTCACATATTTTGAATCTAACCTTTGGGAGAACAAAGTTATTTTAAAAATGAATTTTCTCTCTCTCTTTTTCTTCCCAGTGTTTGAATTCAACCTGAGTTTTGATGTATACTAGGCAAGCATTATACCACTTAGTAGCTACATCTTTGGAAACGATTTTAACAGTGTGGGAGAAGTTTTAAGAAGTAGGGTGGGGGTTGAAATAAAACTAACTTTATCATGCCAGTATCTTTTTATAGTACATTTGAAGGGCCAGGAATATAGCTCAGCTGCACAGTGCCTGTTGGTAAGTGCAAGGTCCTGAGTTCGATTCCTGGAACCAAAAGCAAAACAAAACGAAACAGAAAAACCCTACCTATAACACGTTGCATTTGGGATCTAAACATGTTTAGTTTTGAAATAAAGTTTTTAGTGAAAGTTTTTAGTTACACATAAATTTTACTTATGGTATATAATTAAAAACCCAACAACCCCCCCCCCCCTTTTTTGTGACAGAGTCTCACTGTGTAGTGCAGGCTGGCCTCAGACTCCCAAGTGCTAGGATTATAGACATGCACCACCACACCTGGCTCCAAGGCCCAAATTTATTTTAAGGGCTGTTAAATTCCCTTGTTAAATTGAAAGAGGGCTTTAGAATTTCTAAGTCTAAGATTTTTTAAAGAAGGAAGAGGCAAATCAAATTGGTTGTGGGCCCCAGAGAATAGACCATGCTACTTCCTGGGTCTGGGAAGCCAAGAAGGGGGCTGTGTTGCATTGTGGCGGGGTGGAAGCCTGGTAAGAGCTAGAAGTGAAACTGGAAGTGCCTGCAGAAAAGCAGATCATTGTGTCACATGGCTGAGTCAAGCTGAACTTAGCTGAGAGATTGTACATGTTTCTTAGCATAAGTGTTTATGGAGTTTTCACCCATAGGTTTCTTGAGAATCATTGTGCTTTTGGTAGGACAGACCTGAAAGTCTGCAAAGAAAGGGCAAAAGGAATGGTGGAGGCAGGGGTCTCAGGATGCAGATTTTGAAGTAGTATCTGTGAGTGAGGGAGGCAGCAGAAAGGTAGAGGTGAAGTGCTAGGGATGTTTCTTCTTCCTCTTAACCTGTTTAGAGATGAGGACTGTGGCATGGAAATCGGGGTAGGTTAAAATACTTGTAAATGTGGTAAAGGTGTTCTGCTTAGAGCAGAGAAGATGTATCTCCAGAATTTATTTTATTTTATTTATTTATGTATTATTTTGGTTTTTTGAGACCGGGTCTTGCTATATAGTTCAGGTTGGCCTTGAACTCACAGTGATCCTTCTGCATCAGCGATTTGAATGCTGGAATTACAGGTGTGCACCACCATACCCTGCTGGCGCCCCCTGCCGCCCTGGTTTGTTTGTTTGTTTATTTATTTATTTATTTATTATCAGTACTGGGGATTGAACTCACAACCGCACGCTTGCAAGGCAGGCACTTACGCTGCTGAGCTAAATCCCCAGCCTCTTATTTTTTAATTTTAAAAAGAAAAAAAACACAAAAGAAACAAACAACAAAAAAACCCCCTCCCAAAGCAATAGTGACATAGGATTTCAAAACATGATGACAAAAAATTTAACAATGGTTGTTATTATTTCGTATTATCTTCAAAAGAGATGCTCAGATTACCAGATATAGGCATGCAAAATTGATCAAGCAGTATGAACACTGTTTTCTGTGAACTAATAGAATTAGTAGTACAATTATCTTAGCTATCTTGTATATATTTATACAGATTTATATTTTTTCTTTTCCTTTCTCCTTTTCCCCCTCCCAGTTCTTTCCCTTTGAGTAGTTTTTTACCTTTTCACAGTATCTATTGCAGAGTTTGGATCTTATTTAACTGTTTCAGTTTCTTACACTAGGGAGACAGTATGGTATTTATACATGTGCATCTGATTTATTTCACTTATGAGTATGGTTTCAAGTTGTATCCATTTACCTATAAAAGCCTCAAGTTTATCTTTCTTTGTAGCTGAGTAGTACTTCATTGTATAAAGATCCCACATCTTTTTTATCCATTCCTCAGTTGATGGGCATTTGGGTTGTTTCTAAGATTTGGCTATTACAAATTGTACTGCAATAAACATGGATGCACATACATTGCTGTGGGTTGGCTATCACCATGCACTAAAATCAAAATGGATCAAGGATCTAAATGTTAAAACAGAAACATTAAATCTACTGGACAACAAGGTAGGTAGAAATCTCAAAGACATAGGAGTAGACAGAGAGTTCATAAACAAAAACCAGACTGCATGGAAAATACTTCAAAGAATTAGCAACTAGGATCTTGTCTTATTACAAAAAGACTTCTATCTAGAATGTATAAGAAATTGAAAAAGTCAGGCCCCCCAAATTCAAAGACCCAATCCAAAAATGGGCATCTGAGATGAATACGTAATTCTCAGATGAAGAAATACAAATGACCAATAAATACATGAAAAAATGTTCAACATCATTGGTCATTTGAGAAATGCAAATTAAAATAACACTGAGATTCCATCTTACTCCAAAGAATGGCCAGGATCAAGAAAACCACCAGTAACAAATGCTGGAGGGACTGTGGGGAAAAAAGGAACTCTTCTGCACTGTTGGTGGGAGTAGACTGGTGCATACACTTTGGAAATCAGTGTAGAGATTCCTCAAAAAAAAAAGAATTAGAGGTTCCATTGACCCAGTTATTCCCTTCGGGGTATTTCCCCAGATGAGTTGAAAACATTTCCTGGTTTATTTTATTTTTATTTTTGATACTGGGGATTGAACTCACAACCTTTCTCTTGCCAGGTAGGCACTCATGCTGCTGAGCTAAAAACCCCCAGCCCCCCTGGTTTATTTTAAATGGTAGATTTCTACTATGATGTTAGCAACACAAAAGTTAGCTAATGTTGTTAGTTTTATTCCTGGAGTTTAAAAAAAAAAGATTTTTTTTGTTTGTTTTTGTTTTTTAGCTTTTTGAGATGGGTTCTTGCCATGTAGTTCAGGCTGGCTTTGGGCTCACTTTGTAGCCCAGGCTGGTCTTGAATTTGCAATGATCCTCCTGCCTCAGCCTCCTGAGTGCTGGGATTACAAGAGTATACCACCATGCCCGGCCAAAATAAAAGTTGTTTAGTTTTGTGTTATTTATTTTTTGTTTCGTTGTTTGAGAGAAGATATCAAATGTGTAGCCCAGGCTGTCCTTGAATTGGAGGCGTTTGTCCTGCCTTAGCCCCCCCACCCCCCACGGGGATTACAGGCATGTACCACCTTGCACCGTTTAAATTCTTTTCTTTTTTCGTACCAGGAATTGAACTCACAACCTCATGCTTGCCACACAGGCGCTTGTGCCTTTGAGCTATATCCCCAGCCCCAATTCTTTTGTTTTAAAAGGAAGATGATTTAACATTGAGTCCTAAGAGGAATAAATTTCCATGGTGGTTGTGTTGTGTCACACACAAGGATGACACTGCTGGCGCAGTGTATCCACCTAGGCATGCAGTGCTGATATTTCCCCCATGGGATTGATGGTGATAAACTCATATGCAAGGAGATCAGAAACTTGTTCTTTCTGCTGGCCTTTCTCCTCATCCTCAGAAATCACTTTCCAGGGTTGATTGAAAAATATAGTGAGTACTTATATTTAAAAAGTTATTATAGTAAAAGATACATTGCCAGCAGTCCTCCTCCAAGTGCTCCTCGCTGGGATGGGCATCCCGTCATCCTTGTTCCTCTGCCCTGTCTTCCTCTCCCCTCCCTTTCTTCAGAGGCCATGCCTCACTCTGTAGCCTAGACTGGGCTTGAACTCATGGCGGTCCTCCTGCATGCTGGGATTATAGCTATGTGCCACCACGCCCAGTCTTTCTTGTTACTTTCTGAAGCAACTCTGGAAGTCTTCTGTTTTCTTCTCTTTTTTTGAGACAGGGTCCTGTTACGTAGTTCGGACTGGTCTCAGATTCATGGTGATGCTCTTGCCTCAGCCTTCCAAGTGCTGGGATCACAGGCGTGTAGCACCACACCAGGCTACCTCATCCCTTTAAAAATTTTGTTTTGAGACAAGATCTTTCTAAATTGCCCAATCTGGCCTCTAGCTCAAAATAATTCAATCCTCCTGTCTCAGCCTGCTGAGCAAGTGGGATTACAGGCATGCACCACTGCACCCAACCACCTGTCCTCTTTGTGTGTGCCGTCGTGTGTGTGTTTCAGTGAAGTTTATTCATATTCATTAATTTTATAGTATCTTTTTCTCACTTTTGACAGTGAGAAGTTTTATCATGTTTCTTTGGATTTTGCTGATGTTTGGGGAAGTTTATTTTTATACATGTATTTATTTTAAAGCCTGACTGCTTTGAGCTCTGTATTTTGCTTGGGTTTTCCAGTTGAGCAATTTTATTACTGGCAAATATTCTAATTTAGATTCCTTTTTTTGTTGTCCTCTTATTTATTGCACTGGTTGGACTATGACAGCAGAAAAATAAATTCAACCTTAGTCTTATTGTGGTTGCCTGAGGTGAATTTCAACTTAATTATCGTTACAGATCATTTTTTCTTTCGACTTTTTTTCTTTTTTCTTCTTTTTTTTTTGAAAATTCTTGCCGTGTTACTCATGCTGGTCTTGACCTTGTGGGCTGAAGCGATCTTTCTGCCTCATCCCAGAGAAGCTGGGACTGGAGACGTGTACTCTATTATGCCTATTGATATGGAAAATTATATTAATCAATTTTCAGTGTGATATTGCCTCTGAAAGTCTCAGTGATAGCTTAATTTTTTTTATTTAGGACTTTGGGGTATAGTCATGAGAGAGAAATGCCTTTTTCTTGTGATATTCTTGCTACCATTTTTGATACTAGGATTTTGGTAGCATGGAGAAATACAGTTGGCGGGGCTGGGGATTTAGCTCAGCGGCATAAGCGCCTGCCTTGCAAGCAGGCAGTCGTGAGTTCGATCCCTGGTACCGATTTAAAAAAAAAAAAAAAGAAATACAGTTGGCGGTATGGATCGATGACGTCCTGTTTTCTCTGAGTTGACTTAACTCAATGTGGTAAATTATGTTTTTCTAGAAAATTGAATCTTTTTAAAATTTAAATCTTGAAATAATTGTGTTCTTTTACTTCCTAAAATGTCCTCTATAAATGTTTTTACTATCCTCCCTAGTTTTTTTTTTAAAACTTTTTATTTTTAAAATTTATTTTACATTAGATTTTGTGGTATATTTTAAATATACATGACTATTAGTACTATATATTTTCTTTTTGATTGTTAGTTTATTGTCTACTTCATCTGTAAAATGGGTATAATTAAAATAACTAATATATATGCCTATTTTATAAATTGAGCAATCAGATTGGATACTATTATTATTATTATTATTATTATTATTTTGCTATTATTATTTTTAAAATTATTTCCTTTTAAAGAATTTTTTGGGCCAGACATGGTGGTACATGCCTGTAATCTCAGTGCTCAGGAGGTTGAGGCAGGAGAATTGCCTTGAGTTTGAGGCTGAGTTCAAGGCCAGCTTGGACTATACAGTGACACCCTGTCTCAAAAAACCAAAAATCTCAAAGCAAAGCAAAAAAGTCTATTCTTGGCTTTATTATTTTTATATTTCTATATACAGAAATTATACAGGAGTTTATGTTCTTATTTGTGTTAAATACCTTCTTAAGAGTTTTAAAAAATATAATTATTTATCTTTGAATTAAAAAAATGTGAAAAGTATTGGTACTTTCCCTTGGCTAGCATAGTGCTTTCAGTTCATCTTTGTTCTAATGTATATCAGTACATCATTTTCCTTTATGGCTAAACAATATTCGTTACATACACCATATTTTATTTATAGATTCATCAGTTAATGGAGATAGGGGTTGCATCTGTTCTACTTTTGGACTGAATAATGCTGCTGTAAACATTGTTGTATAAGTTTTTACATGCATATACATTTCCATTTTCTTGTGTACACAACAGTCTATTTAGGAATGGAATTATTGGATCAGGTGGTAACACTATGTTAACCTCTTGAGGAATTGCCAAACTGTTTTCCAATGTGGTTGGAGGGTTTTACCCTCCCACTCGCAGTGTATCAGGGTTCTAATTTCTTCATATCCTTGTCAACATGTGATTATCTTTTTGATTATAGCCTTTTGGGTGTAGGATGGTATCTCCTTGTGGTTTTGATTGTGTTCCTTAATGGCTAACAGTATTGAGCATCTGTTCACATGTTACTGGTCTATAGAGATTTTGGTCTGTTTGGAGACAGGGTCTCTGTGTAGTTCAGGCTGGCCTTGAACTCACTGTGTAGCTAGGCTGGCCTCAAACTAGTGGTGATCCTCTTACTTCAGCCTCTTGAGTGCTGAAAATCTAGGTATGCACTACCACACCCCTGGCAAACAGAATCCACAGACCTTTTGTTCCCTAATCTTTGAAGTGAAAGCAGTAATCCTCACCCCCCTCCATGTAATTCAGTCACTGTATAGCCCAGGCTAGCCTCAAACTCAAACCCCCAGTGGTCCTCCCGCCTCAGCCTCCCATGTGCTGGATTTACAGGTGTGTGCCACCATGCTTGGTTTCCTTCTATACTTAGCTACACAGTGAATGTAAGTTAATTCATTGGGTAAGTACTGTGGTTTCTAAGATTCCATGTTTCCACAGAGTGTAGAAATACAGGAGTAAATGATTTATGTGACTGATCATCTGATACAAACATGATTTCAAAAGTATGATTAAAGTTTGCATTTCTTTGACATTACCTAGTTCTTTCTTTGCCTGTGACTTGGCAGGAATTACATGGTAATATTTTTTGGTCAGTTACATATCTTGCCTGAGCAGAGAAAAATGATTTAATCTGTTTATTGGAGATTGGCGGGATAAATAGGGCAAGACTGATGAGTATGGCTCAATTAGTTGGAAGAATCACCTACTCCCAGACAACACAGTACTTGATTTTTGTTCAAATGTATTATATCTGTATCTTCATATTTGTGTGATTCAGCAGTGCCACTCATGCTTCCATGACTATGTCTGTTTTATTATGAATGATTTTTGTTTATGGGTCCTCATTTTCTCCTAAAGGCAAATAGTTCATGTTGAAATTTGAATAGAATGCTTCTTGGGTAGACTACAAGACGGAACAAACAGGACGATACTGTAATGACTTCTAAATTCTAGGTTTAGGGGCTAGTGTTGAGTTGCACGAACCCAGTTACGCGGCCTTCCCTGCATGCTTACAAGTATTAGACTCACATCATTTAAGTAGCAGAAAGCTTGTATCCAAACAGTAAGTGCCAGTTCCTTTCTAAATACTTATGTTTATTAAGTAAAAGTGAATGTCTGCTTGACTAGGTCTATATACTAAAGCAGG
This sequence comes from Dolichotis patagonum, assembly GCA_004027295.1. Lineage (NCBI taxonomy): Eukaryota > Metazoa > Chordata > Mammalia > Rodentia > Caviidae > Dolichotis > Dolichotis patagonum. The sequence goes on along the minus strand of PVJX010005883.1, from coordinate 6,988 downwards.
TAAAAACCTACTGTTAGAAACCTTACATTCTGGGGCTGGGGATACAGCTCAGTGGCACAGCGCCTGCCTGGCAAGCACAAAGTTCTGAGTTTGATTCCTGGTACCTCCTCACCCCGCAAGAAGAAACCTTAAATTCTGGCAGCGAAACAGAAGACATAATAAATATACCACAAGAATCGTAATTGCTAAAAAGAAAAATAGGGTTAAATAGAGCAGAATAAGGAAAAATAAAAAAGTGAAAGGAATAGGTGGTTTAAATTGCTTGGTTAAATAAAGCCTCTTCGGTGTGGTAACAGTTGAGCAGAGACGGAAAGGAAGTGAGGAGTGGAGCTGTGCAATGCAGAAGCCCAAAGGTAAAATATGCCTGTTGTATTGGAGAGAAAACAGTTTTAAAAAGTTTTATGAGGAGCTCATTCTTGAGCTGGATATGGTGGTGGTTGCCTGTAATCCCAGCACCTGGAAGACTAAGGCAGGAGGATTGTGAGTTCAAGGCTGCGTGGGTAGCCTTGTCCAAAGCTGAAGTTGTTATCAAGCCAAGATGTTCCCTATCTCCAAGACTTTTCCCATCAGAAAATGACTTCAGTTGTTTAAACCAGGGAAGGTGGAAGTGATTTTTGGCAACTCTGTTTTTCTCACTGGTCCTTGCTATATCCTTTGCCAAGTCCTTTCTGACTAGTCCAACATGTATCTTTTATCTTTCCCCTTTTTTATTTTGAAGCTATCATTGCTTCTCAGCTGCAACAGTAGCCTTTCAGCTGGTCTTTTTAAAAAATCTAGATGGGATCTTGCTCTGCAGTTCAGGCTGGCCTTGAGCTCACTTTGTAGCCCAGGCTGGTCTTGAAATTGAAGTGCTCCTCCTGCCTCAGCCTCCCGAGTGCTGGGATTACAGGTATGTGCCATCACGCCTGGTTCTTTTAGTTGGTCTTCATAACTACTTCTGGCCTCTCATTTTCTCTGCACAGCAGCCAGAGAGAACTTTTAAAAGAATAAGTTACAGACTGCTTAAAAGTATTCAGTGACTTTCCACTGAACTTGAATTTAGTTCCTCTTGTCTCTCCCTCTGGCTCTTTTCTCTGCAGAAAATATTCTTACTCTGCCCCTTGAGAGTGGAGCTGCTCCTCACCCATGAACTCTCAGGTCTCCCCTGGGGCCTGCCTTGACTGCTCAGTCTGAAGAAGGCTCTACTTCTGCTCTCCTTGTAGCTTTTTTCCTTTTTTTCCCTCGTAGCTCTAAGCCGTAGTTTACCTTTATTCATTTATAGGTTTACCTGTCTGGGCAGACATTTGAATGTAGCTTGGTGCAGAGGACAGAGGATCAATCCCCAGTACTTCATAAAATAAAATAAACTTGTAAGAAATTGTCTTCATGATTATACTGTAAACAGCATGCAGAGATGGTCTGTCTCCTCTGTTCACTTTTATGATGTACCTGACACTTACATAGTGCCTGGCAGACACTTAGTAATTCAGCGTGGGATAGAAATGGAAACTCACGAGAATTTCATCTGAGTGTTGGTGGGGCTTCCTCTTAGCAAATGTATGTAATGTGCAGAATGTTTATTCTCGACGCCATTCCTCCTTCACGGCCTCCTTTTGGGTAGAAATTGGCTTTGACCGAAGTGTCTTAGAAGAATCTCTTTCTAGTTGCTATTGTTACCTTCAGATGGCACTTTGTTTCATAATGTGCTGTGACTCTGTTGCTGCTTCCAGTTCCCTAGGTGTTCTTGGGCCTCGGGAAAAGTCTAGAGTGTTTTCGATATACCACACGTTCTAGATGAGTGATACCAGCAACCTGATGGGGCGCATGAGCCATAGTTCACCACCAGCTCCAGTGTGGCGCGCGCTTGGGGCTGGGGTGTGGGCAGGCACTTGTATAACACACTTGATGTTACTTTGTTTTGTTCTGGTGTGTTTATGTACTTGAAAGCATGAGTGAAGCAATATAGATAAAAGCTATTTCTGTTACTGAATTTTCTGTTTGGTTGCTTAAATGTTGGATTAGATCAGTGTCTGCTCCTGTGATCACTTTATGGTAGAGAAATAAATCATCAGTGTTGCAAACGAACAATTTTTTCTCACAGTACTGGAGATTAAACCCAGGGACTTCTCAGTGAACTACATTCCTAGCTATTTTTCTTTTTTGTTACAGGGTCTCACTGTAAGTTGTCTGGGCTGGGGTTAAGCTGGTAATGTTCCTGCCTCAGCCTTTTCAGTGCTGGAATTACAGGTGTGCGCCATTATGCTTTGCTCACCATGGGGTAATGTTTTAGGTAGTCAGTATGTGGTGGGGCCCCTACACACACATGCATTCATACACCTAGGGTACTAAATACAAAAGAATTCTTAACTCTTGGAAAACACTGACAGGATTTGTGCTCAAAGCTTATAAAACCACGATAATAGATTTAGTCTCAAAATACAAATTACTCAATATACCAAAATGGGAGCAATATCCTGTCTCTGGTTTTCAACAGAGATTTGCCTTTTGGATAAGTGAAAGGTGTTAATACCCTAACAGGAGTTACTGAACTTTTTTATCCCCATTCCAAATCGTTGTCTTACACAGATTGCTAAACTTAAGCAACGATAAAAAGTGTAGTACCAGTTGAGATGGAGTACTGTGAAGGAGAAGTTTGCCAGTTTATGAAAGCTGGAAGACCCTTTCCCCACAGGACTTACTCATCACACCTGTGTGCCCTCTCAGTTTGTGGCTGTGGAAGGCATGCTCCTTTTTTTTTTTTTTTTGTAAGTACAGAGGATTGAATTTAGGGCCTTCACACTGAGCTGTATCCCTAGCCCCTAGACTCTATGATCCTTCTGCCTCAGATTGCCAAGTGGTGGGATTACAAGTGTGTACCACTGTGCCTGGAGAATCTTCTTTTTTTAGAAAATATCTTGATTCTCTGTAGTCAGGAGAGTAAATGTGATGAAATATTGGCCAGGCTGTATAGTGGACTTGTCATCCCACCTTTTGACTAGTGAACTTCTGATCTCAGTATAGCTACCATATTGAGGTTTTGTATTCCAAAAGAATTGAGAGAATGAAAAGGATAAACTCATAATGCTTGTTTTACTTAAAGCAGTGATCTTTTTTTTTTTTTTAAATAGTGGAATCAAAATCAAGGTCTCCCATTTGCCTCTGAAGTGCATCATGAGCCCCTTTTCACTTTTAATTTTGAGATAGAGTCTTATTGAGTTGCCCAGGCTGGCCTGCAGCTTATGATCCTCCTGCCTCAGCCTGCCAAGTAGTGCCATTAGTCCTGACTAAAGCTGTGATTGTTAAATTTTATGGCATAAGAGTTCTTTTTAAGGAGTTCATAAAAGTTACAGGTTTTCGTCTTCCTATAAGTGGCCTGAAGTGAACTGTGAAAGTGATTTGCTACTCTCTTGACCATAAAACCCCACAGATCATGCAGATCAAGAGACTCAAATCTTTGTGTTCACTTTAAGAACATCTGTGAAACTGCCCAGACCATCATAGGTATGCATGTCCAAAAGGCCACCAAGCAGTGTGTGCCATTCCAGCGTTTCAGTGGTGGAGTCGGTAGGTGTGCTTAGGCCAAGCAGAGGGGCTAGACGCAGGATTGATGACCCAGAAAGAGTGTTGAAGTTTTGCTACATGAGCTTAAAAATGCAGAGAATAATGATGAACTTAATGATGAACTTAAGAATTTAGAAGTAGACTCTGGTCATTGAACAAATCCAGGAGAGCAAAGCACCCAAGATGCGCCGTAGTGCTTAGAGTTCATGATCTAATTAATGAATACCTGAGTTCCTCTGGCACATAGAGATGATCTTTACTGAAAAAGGAACAAATAGTTCCTAAACCAGAGGAGGAGGTTGCACCAAACAAAAAAATATCCCAGGGCTGGGGATATAGCTCAGAGCCATAAGTACCTGCTTGGTAAGCACAAGGACCTGAGTTTGATTCCTGGTATGAAAAAGAAAAAAATATCCCAGAAAAAACTGAAGAAACAAAAATTTATGGCCCGAGAGTAAATGAAATATAAAATAAATGCAAATAAAGTAAAAAGTTACAGATCTTTTCTTCTAACACATGCACATACACATATGTTCTCTGAATTTTAGACACAGTGTTAGGGAGTTCACAGACCTTCTGAAGTCCATTGATGAGCTTTTTTGAGCCTGGGAACTTCAGGAGGATCTGTACTTTATACTTGTAAAACTTAATTCCTTGAAAGTTGTCCCAACAAAAAGTTTGAGTACAGTGGTACGTACCTCAGTTCACTAACTTAATTTTGCAAAAAATGACCTTTTTTGTGTCTGTGTAGGAAAGATGGCAACAGTTGTGTTTGTCACATGATACAGTTTGCACACAAAAGCAGAATTTTGCAAATGCTCTGCTTGCTAACCAAGTTGTTTGGAAACAAGTGTCTGTGAACTGAGGTACCACAGTATTGATGTCTGTGCCCGTGTGCCTATTCAGAATCTTATGCCATAAGCAAAACTCAGTTGAAGGGATAGACGTATGTCTTCTGTTACAGTTTGTCAGTACAGAAGTTAAAATTAATGGATTAATTGGTAATTAAATGGCTGAAATTGACTCAGTCTGTTTCAAAGCATGCTCTTCCTAAACTTCCCTTATTTGAAATATGTGTGTTTCTGCAAGATTGTTTTATCCTGTGTTTGGTTTAAGTATGATTGCCAAGTTCAGTGTCTCCATATTCAGGAGAAAAACCAAATACAATAGTTGTGATAAAGTTAGTCCTAATTTAATGCACATTTATCTATTAAGAATCACATTTTATTTTATTTTATTTTATTTTAAAAAAATAAAATCAAGCAAAATAAAAGAATAAGGTCAATCAAAACAAGACAATGTAAGTGACGTGACGCAGGACTTCAAAACAATAGGAAATAAAAAATGGTTACCATTATGTCTCTTCAAAATAGCTGCAGATAGTTTCAGGCGCAGTTTGAAAAATCAAACAACAGAAACGGAATTGAACCAATAAAAACAAAACAATGAATGCAACAAAGGACTTCAAAACAAGATAATAGTAAATCCAAACTGACTACCATAATATATCTTGTTATCTTTGAAATTGATGCCCATGCCACCAGATACAACAAAATCAAACAAGATAAAATAATAAGCTCAACCCAACAGAACAATGAAAATGATACAGGACTTCAAAACAATATGGTAGGGAATTAACAATGGCCACCACTTCAGAAGGAGCTCTCCTCCTGTCTGTGCCACATTGTGTATTGTTAGCCTCTGAATAGATGATCACACTACCGACTTTAGACCTGCAAAGTCAGTGAAACACTAAATACTACAAGCATTAAATTGTTTTGTTCCTCAATAACTATCATAGCAGCCTATGTTTCTCAGATCAGCCGGTCACTTACAGTGGGGAGGGGCTGAGAGTTTGGTTGGCTCTTCTTGTTTTCCAGCTGGCTTTCTCTGCAGTGGCCTACGCATGGTGCTGGCTTACAAGGAGGGCTTGCTTCTTGGTGACTTCTTGTTCTTCCCCCCACCCCCTGCAGTCTGTAAATAGCCTAGAATCATATTTTAAAGCTTTTTTTTTTTTTTTAATTCCTTGAAGGAACAGCACCTGTGAATGTAAAGTAGTAGCATGAAGTTTGACTCTCTTAATGGTGTTACTAGCTTGTGCTTTTTTCTGTAATTTATCCTGTAGTATGTGATGTTGATAAAACTAGTGCAAAAAGTACTTGGAGCAGAAACCAGCAGTTGTGATCCACCCCACCTCTGCGCGCCTGCTAATGAACAGCCTTGTGACCAGTGACCTTGGATGGATCAATTATTCTGTTTTTTTTTAAATAATTTTATTTAAAGAGAAAAAAAACAAAACAAAACAAAACAGAATAAAGTGTAGCGACAATACAGTATTCCAAGGAAAAAAGGAAAAAAAACAACAAAAAAACCTAAGAAATTATTACTTGACAAATTACATACTGACTTCTTGGAAATAGTTGTTCAATTTACAAAGTTAAAACATTTAAAGTAGACATTCAAACAGTGAGACTCTTAACAGCTCTGCTCCACGATCTGACAAAAACAGCAATATGGTCATCCATCTTACCCACTCAAATATACATGCAATTATATCAAAAGGGTAAAATTAAACACAACAAAACAGAGCAAAGCAGATCACAAGAAAGCAATGTAAGAGACAAAAATTTCAAAACTAGACAATCGGAGATACTCATTCTCTATCATATTGACTCTTGTTTTCTTCCAAATATTTGTCCAGATTGTCAGATATAGGGAATTCACATGAAACAACCTAGTATGGAATTGATCTGAGCAGGATGAGGAGGGCATTATAGGTCTTCAAGACCAGACATTAGGGAAGCCAAGAATGGCTGTCATAGTGTCTTTCATTCTCCTCAAAACAGCTGTCATTACCTTAATGTGTGTTGAACTTAAATAAGGCAAAGCAAGCTAAGATCACTTTGAACAAAAAGTGATAGTTTTGCTGGACTTCACATCATGACATTATGGAGTCAGCACTGGGTATTGTAGTGTCTCTTTTTCTTCAAAGTAGTTGTTCATTTCAACATCTGTTATATAGTTGGTTCTCGTAAACTGTTTATAAGCTCTACACATGCATGAGTCTCTACATGTATATCTATCATTACTGTATTAGCAGGAAAAACAAAACAAAGCAAAATAAAACAAAACAATTCCTAGAAAAGCATGAGGCAGAAAAGTCACATAAAACCGCAATACAAGGTGATCTACAATGGTTACCATGGTGTCTCAGCAGTATATGACAACATTAATAAAAATGAAGCATTGGAGACATTATAAGACTTCAAAAGCAAGTAATAATCAAACCAGAGTGGGTATCTTAGTGAATCTTGTCATCTTCAGTGTAGTTGCCTATACTCTTAGACTTGATGCTATCCATCACAACAGATTTAAATAAAATCAGTCAATACAAAGTAGCAATCTTAACAAACCAGATTCAAATAAGATCAGTCATAATAAGACAGTA
>PVJX010005882.1:0-81510 GCA_004027295.1 Dolichotis patagonum | reverse complement strand
ATACTAAAGGAAATAAGAAAATTGAAGTAGCACTCCAGAAAATGTCTGTTTAACAAAAAGAAAATGGTAATGAAGAAATAAACAAAAATGACATATATAGAAAACAACAGAATTTAGCTGGGCATGCTGGCACATGCCTGTAACCCCAGCTCTCTCAGAGGCTAATGCAAAAGGATCTGCAAGTCTGAACCTGCCCTGGGCAACTCAGTGATCTAGTGGGACCCTGTCTCAAAATTTTTAAAAAGGGGAAGGCTGAAGGTGTAGCTCACTGTGAAGGCCCTGGGTTTAATCCCAATGCCCTCTACCTTGACTCAGCAGAAATCTTACCTTATCAGTAATTATCTGAAATGAATTAAATGTACCAATAAAAAGGTAGTGATTGGCAGTAGGTGACATATCTCTAACTATATGCTGTATACAGGAGACATTTTATGTTGAAAGATAAAAATACATTGGTAGTGGAAGGATACAGATGGCATGACATGCAAACTAAACCCTAAAATGTGGATTGGCAGGCCAGAGATACAGTGCAGTGGCATGGAACTTGCCTGGCAAGCTCAAGGTTCTGAGTTTGATTCCCAGCACCAAAAAAAAAGTGGATTGTCTGTACTAATACAAACAAAATACACTTTAAGCTAAAAGTTGTTATTACATACACAAATGTGCATATCATCATGATTTATAGTAGTAGAAAAATAGAAACAATGTAAATGTCCATCAGCTGAAAAGTAGATAAATAAAATGGTATCTGTACAGTGAGATGATAGTTTTTCACAAAAAGTGTGTACATAATACGAGTGAGGCTTGGGAATATTAAAGTCACAAAAGACTATTTTGTTTGATTCAATTTATGAGAAATGGTCATAATATTAAAATCTGTAGAGCAGAAAGTTGCTTAGAACTTAAATTGGAGTGTGAGAATTGGGCATGGAGATTGCTGATGAAGCTCACTTTAAAGAAATAAAAGTATTCTAAAGTTACATTGGTTTCTGTGCTCTGAATATACTAAAAACACTGAATGATGATGAGTTTAAGTGAATGAAATATTTGGTATGTGATTTCTATATAAATAAAGTTGTTTTAAATACTCTTTGGAGTCATGGCTGTCTACAAGGGAATCATCATATTTGAAAATTATAAGACTAAATAACAAATCTGTTCATTTGTGCTTTACCAGTAAACTAAAAACCAAGAGATAAAATTCTAAAGCTTCATGATAACTCTCTTCCATATAATGCTATATATGTAGATTAATAGAAAAGAATCAGTTCAAGAATAAATCCATATATCTATTATCAGTTCTTTGGTTTTTGGGGGTTTCTTTTGTTTGTTTGTTTGTTTGTTTGTTTTGGTACCAGGGATTGAACGCAGGACTGTGTGCTTGCAAGGCAGGCACTTATGCCGCTGAGCTAAATCCCCGGCCCCTATCAGTTCATTTTTGACAAGATGTACCCTTCAAAACCACACCCCCATGACCTACTTCTTTCACCTAATAATCCATCCTGCTAGAAACTCATCACTGGATCAGTCTGTTGATGAGATTAGTGTTGTCATCATCAATCACCTCTCTAGGCTCCACCTCTAATAATGTGTTGGGCGTGAAGCCTCCAAATCATTACATTAGTCATTAGGGAAATACAAATCAAATTAAAAATACAGTGGGATGTCATTTCATACCAACCAGGATGGTTATAATAAGCCAGGCTGGAGGCACATGCCTGCAATCCCGGCACTTGGGAGGCTGAGGCAGGAAGATCTGCAAGTTCAAGGCCAGCCTGAATTGCACAGCATCTCAAAAAGAAAAAAAAATGCTATAATAATAAAGTTCACAAGTGTTGGCAAGAATATGGAGAAATTAGAGCCCTTATACAGTAGTGTTAGGAATGTAAAATGGTTCAGCCACTGTGGGCAACAGTTTGGTGGATCCTCAAAAAGTTATTGTTTGACCCACTTCTATGTATCTGCCCAAGAGAAATTAAAATGTGCTCAGACAAAAACTTTTATACCTAATGTTAATGGCAGTGCTATTCATGATAGCCAGATGTTGGAAATATGTACCCAAATGTTCAATAATGGATGAATAGATGAACAAAATGTGGTTTACATACATAATCTTAGAAAGGAATGAAGTCCTGATACATGCTAAAACATGGAGAAACTTAAGTAACAGAAATAAGACAGAAGACTATATTTTATGATTTAATTATATAAACTATTGAGGTAAGTGAAAGAAATGAGACACAAAACTATATGATATAATTTATGTAAACTAGGTATGGTTGGCAGCTACTATGGGAGCCCTTTATTGGGCACAAGAATGTCATTTGAGTGATGAAAATGTTTTAAGACCATGTAAAGGTGTTGACTGCACAGTATTGTACTAAATGCTCCTGAATTGATACTGGTAACAGGTTGATTTCATCATGTGAATTTCACCTCAGTATAAAAAAGGAGAACATGAGGCCATAGTTTGTCAGTCCTTCTCTAAGATTTTTTCTTTTTTTTAAGTACAAAATTGCAGTGCATGCAGTTTACAGTCATCTTAGGGGGTGGGTTATATACATACATAAGACAACTCATTTCTTTTTTTGAATCACCTTCCCTTCTCTCTCATCCCTTGTCCCTCCTCCCCTCCTTCCTTCCTCCTCTAATAAGTTCTGTTTTATTCTTTTTGTGTGTGTGCTGGGGATCGAACTCACAACCTTGTGCTTGCCAGGCCTGTGCTTGTACCACTGAGCTCTATCCCCAGCCCCTAAGCTTCTGTGTTTTTTTTTTTTAAATTAAGATGTTTTATTTGTTTTTTGTTTTTTGGTGCCAGGGATCCAACTCATGACCTCGTGTTTGCCAAGCAGGCACTTACACCGCTGAGCCAAACCCTCAGCCTAAGCTTCTGTTTTAAACAGCCTCTTTTCCTGTCACCTGTTTAGCTTGTGCTCCAGCATAGGTGTCACTCACTTGAGCAGGGCCTCCCTTGCATGTCCGCTGGGGTAAGGTAACAGTCTCCTTCCAGTTTGCTTGCTTGCCAGAAACTCTCACCATCCATCCTGAAGGGAAGATCCTGTTTGTATCGTTGCGTTTATCCTTAGTTCCAAGTACAGTGCCTAATTAAAGAAATGTGCATTTGAAGCCTTGCTTGCTATGATCAACATGTCTTTACCCAGCTTTGATGATACCTTTGACTGTCAGAAGCCCCGTAAGATGGGCTTCACAGAAACTGAAGTCTTAGAAGCAGAGCACTGAACTGAGGCCATTTATGTGGCCTATGAACTAAGAGTACCAGTAAACTGAAGAGTCAGGTCTACCGCCTTGAATGTAGGTGTGCACTGCTATGCTGTTCTCTTGGCTTCAGTTTAGCAAATAGTACTGAAAATTTTCTCAGTCTTTAAGGGAAAACAAGTCCTGTGCTTTTGAATCTCATTTTTAAATATCTTTGTTCACTGAGTGTGGTGGCATATGCCTGTAATCCCAACACTTGAGAGGCTGAGGCAGGAGGATCGCTGCGAGTTCAAGCTAGCCTGAACTACACAGGGAAGACCCTGTCTCAAAGAAACCAAAACTAAAATAAAATATTTTTGTTCATTCTTCTATTACAGTGCATACCACTTACCTGCAAATTACTCATTTCTCCCTAATCTTACCATTTGGCAACCATTAATCTACTTTCTTACCCTACGGATTTCCCTCTTCTGGGTATTTCATAGGTAGACTCAGACAATATGTGGTCTTCTGTGATTGATTTCCTTCCTTTACCTAATACTTTTAGTGTATTCATAAGGCTGTATAATAGGGAAGCACTATACATTAGAGGAGTTTTGTTTTTCTCTAGTAGCTTTTTTTTTTTTTAAATCGGTACCAGGGATTGAACTCACAACCATGTGCTTGCAAGGCAGGCGCTTATGCTGCTGAGCTAAATCCCCAGCCCCCAAGAGTTTTGTTTTGTTTCAGTGGTACTGGCAATTGAACACAGGACCTGACGCTCTAGATTTTAGTTTTTTGGAACAAGGTCTCACTGTGTAGCCTAAGCAGCCTCAAACTCTCTTGTCTTACACTGGCCTCCAACTTGTGCTGCTTCTGCCTGAACCTCACAAGTACTGGGATTGAAAAAAAAAAGATTTTTTTTAAGGAAAGAAAAGTTGAAGTCATGTTTTTCTATTTTAAGGAAATATGAGTAGATGGGAAATACACGGAGGATGCGAATTTTACCTACAGACTACTGAGGGGTCTAGTTGACAGAGATAAACTTTGAATGTTGAATTACAGGAGCTTGACTATGATGTTTTCAGGTTCCATTTAGTCCATAGTTTAAGCATTTGACATTGAGATTAATGTACTGGAATTCTTTGCTGGAAAATGTAAATTCTGAATTTTATTAAAAATATTAGTCTTTTTTGTTAAATTGAATATTTGTATTTTTATTAAATTGAATATATGGTGCAGACAAGCAGTTTTTGAAATTATCCTGTAACTCATTATCCTAACTGAACTACTGTTGACATTTTGGAGGCTTTCCTCCCAAGACATTTTCTTTTTCTTTTTCTTTTTCTTTTTCTTTTTCTTTTTCTTTTTCTTTTTCTTTTTCTTTTTCTTTTTCTTTTTCTTTTTCTTTTTCTTTTTCTTTTTCTTTTTCTTTTTCTTTTTCTTTTTCTTTTTCTTTTTCTTTTTCTTTTTCTTTTTCTTTTTCTTTTCTTTGGTACCAGGAATTGAACTCATGATCTTACATTTGCCAGGCAGGCGGTTTGCTGCTGAGCTATATCCCCAGCCCACCAAGACTTATTTTCAGTGATAAAATACACAAAGATTATATTTAACAAATTAGGATCATGTGTCTTTCTATTTTGTTGTATTTTTTATTTATGTGTAAACCTATTTCCATTTTTAGAGGCAGGGTCTCAGTATGTAGTTGAGGCTAACCTTGAACTTACTATGCACCCCACGCTGGCCTTAAAACTCATGGTGATCCTCCTGCTTCAGCCTCCCAAATGTTGGGATCATAGGCATGCGCTAGCATGGCCAGCCATATTTCTACATCAAACTCAGTTACCATATGTTTTTGTTGTTGTTGTTGTTGTTGTCATGTGTTTTTAAGAATTGTTTCTTTTCCATTAATCACAAAATATCTTTTCATAGCAAAACCGTGTGGTTGGGGCAATGCAGCTCTACTCTGTGGAGAGGAAGGTCTCACAACCCATAGAAGGTCATGCTGCAGCTTTTGCAGAGTTCAAGTTGGAGGGGAATGCCAAACCCTCCACCCTGTTCTGCTTTGCTGTCCGCAGTCCTGCAGGAGGCAAGGTAAGGTCTACTGCGTATTCTCCAAGGAATGGTCGGAGGATTTGGTGTCACGAGTGCAGCTGGAGATGGAGGACAGCCTTCCAGCACCTATAGAAACAAGAGGTCCTGTGAGACTTAACATCCCTTTGTACATGCCAGTGGTTTGATAGCAACCTTGGTATAAACTCAGTAAACTAAAGTCAACTACTCATCTGTTGAACCCTTTCCCTACAAATCCTCTTAGACTCTACTGGGATGGGCCATGATGAAAAAGTGAGGCACAGTTTCTGGTCTCAGGCATCAGCCTCATGGAGGAGATGGCTCTGAAATAATGGTGTGCTACCCTTCGTTCTAAGGCATGGCTCCTACACCACCCAAGGCACGGTTCTGCCCTTGTGGCAGCAGGGTGGGAGTAGGGTGGGTCTCAGAAAAGCTGCAGAAAGACAAGGCTGTCTCTGAGAGCTAGCTGGCTCTTACTAGGCTTGATCAGACCTTTTTGGCAAGACTTCCATGGACAGTGGTATACTGAGGTGTATGAACTTCTGATGTTGGAGAGTCATAGTGTTCTGCTGGAATTTCATCAAACACTTTGGAGTTTCCTGGACTTCATTCCTGACCTTTTCATCACAAGCAGATGTCTATCCAAAGTCATGCCCTTCATCACTTTCTGAGTTCCCTGGCTTCTATTCCCTCACTTCCACTTTCGTTGGTAATGTCACTGTCCTTAACTCTTAAGTAATAAATCTTGAGATTTCTTCTTTTCCATTGTCACCGTCTGACCTTTAGCAAGTCTTATATGTCTTACATGTGACTAAGCCCTTAGGTAATGGCTTGATTTTACAGTGGCTATGTAGGTATGGATGTGCTGCTCTGTAAATGTCTTCGTATTCTAAAATATCCATTCAGGAAAAAAATGAAAAAGCCAGGCATGGTGGTGCATGCCTGTAATCCCAGCACTCAGGAGGCTGAAGCAGGAGGATTACAAGTGCAAGGTCAGTCTGGGCTACAAGGGAGTTCATCTACCAGCTTGAATTATATAGCAAGACTCTGTCTCAAAACCAAAAAAATAAAAACATAATAACCATCGAGGGACCTTCTTAGGTACAGGAAACTGCTACCTACAGTTTGCATCACCAACTCCCTCTATCCAAAACCTGTGACTCATTCAAACCCATGGAGAGGTCTGGGACTTTGTGCAAGATTATGTCCTCAGGGCTTTCCCACCCTTTCTTACCAAGAGGCCTCACTAGTTTTCCTAAACTACCTTTTATCTTAAAGTGGTGATGGCAAATCATTTAGAGATCTGAGTTCCCAGCCTATAACCTTAAACCCATTTTTTTAATTAAGAGCTTGCTATGTAGTTCAGACTGACCTTACTATGTAGCCAAGATTGCCCTCAAACTTTTGGTCTCTGCTCTGTAGTCTGGGGCAGCCTTATACTTCCTAAATTGTCTGACCTGGAACTCAGGATCCTCCTCCCTCAATCTCCCCAGTAGTACCAACATGACAATTAAATATGAATACTGAGGTTTTGTTTTAGAAAAAAGCAACTCAAACATTAACATCATTTGCCTTAATAGAAAGGCAATAACAGCTTTCAGTGATATAAACAGCTTTGTACTGAAAGGTAAAAGTTTGCAGTTAGTATGCTTTTGTGCACTGTTATCTGATGCTTGACTGCTGTGACAGCATGCTGGGCCTGCTGAGGCAGCCACAGAGGGGCCCGCATACCTGCTGCAACATGAGTGCCACAGATTCACCACTGTCTTGAAGTGTCCATGTGTGGGAAGTTTACATCTCCCGTATGACCCACAGTAGCCCCAAGATGATGCCATGTCAGCCTCCCCTCCTAGTCCATTTTGCAGTTATATCATGTCTTTTGTCCATCTCTACTCGTGACTTTTTCTGGAATGTTGTTTTTTGTTTTCATTTTTGTTTTTCCCCCTCCTGGTCTTATTTGAACTATGACTTCTCTTCCCGTCAAATTTATGGGGAAGGCATCTTTGTACACCAGTAACTTGGGGCCGTTCTGATGAAAGCAGGCAGGGTCCCCTCATCCTCAGTTACTCCTCAGCATTCCACAGAGATTCTTTTATCACCCTGCACTGCCTTGAAGCACTCAGGGTTATCCCAGGGTCAGCTGGACTGGCTCATGAGTTTGGCATTGAGTGAAGAGTCTTGTCCACTGAATGGTTCTTGTTAGCCTGAGCTATGTCTGGGAGATGAGAAAACAGAGTTGGAATAGGAATACTAACAGGCCCCAGTTGATGCCTTTGTTTTTTCTGGAGAGTCAGTGCCAGAGTCCAAAGAACGGAATGTGACTCAGCCAGCCTTCCTGGAGCTGAATGTTCTCAGGTTTCCTGGCATTGGTTCTTTCTGTTGTACCTGGTGTATGGAGCAGTTTGGTGAATAATCACAAGCATCTCAGAAAACGGATTGTCTTACTTTGTTGGTGGTGGGAGCATGTATGTGTGTGTGTGTGTGTGTGTGTGTGTGCGCGCGCGCGCCAGACACAGTCTCTTGCTCTATATTCTAAGGTAGCCTTACACTCCCTAAATTGTCTAAATTGTCTTGGCTGACCTGGAACTCAGGATCCTCCCATCTCAGCCACCTAAGTGCTGATATTACAGGAGTGAACCAACACTCCCAGTTTGTTTTATTTGAATGTAGGTTTTAGTGTTTGTCATACAGAGCTTAGAATTGAGACTGCTTCATTCAACCACCATGCCTTGGCTAGCACCTGTCTGCCACAGGATCATTAACTTGGATTGACCTTAAACCTTTCTTTTAGTTGCACATAATTGAAGTTGGACAGCCTGCAGCAGGAAACCAGCCTTTTGTAAAGAAAACTGTGGATGTGTTTTTCCCTCCAGAGGCACAAACTGATTTTCCAGTGGCTATGCAGGTATGGATGCACTGCTCTCTGAATATCTTCATATTCTCAAATATGTACTATAGTAGCTTCTTAGGTACAAGAAGCTGTCACCTAGAGGTGGCCTCACTGTCCCCCTCCATCTGAGATCTGTGACTCATACAAACCCATTTAGAGGTCTGGGACTCTGTGCAAGATTAGAAAAAGTCCTGCTTATAGAAGGGATTGAATGGGGTAAAGCAGCATGAGACTCTTCCAGCTCATACACTAAAGTCCTGGACCTTTTCCCTTTTATTATGAAAAGTTACATGATCTCTGTGGTGTAAGAATATACAAAGAAGAAAATAATCCTCTGTAGCCAACCAGTTGAGTATACAATACATCAAAGTGCTTGCTACTTTTCTTTCTTTCTTTCTTTCTTTCTTTCTTTCTTTCTTTCTTTCGGTACTGGGAATAGAATTCACAGTCTCACACTTGCGAGGCAGGTGCTGCGCCACTGAGCTAAATCCCTGGCTCTAAAGTGCTTACTACTTGTTATATAAGAATTTAGATATTCTTATATAACAAGGAGGATGAGGCGACCCTGCCCTGCCAGGGGTTTAGCTCAGCAGCATAAGTGTCTGCTTGGCAAATGCAAGGTCATGAGTTCAATCCCCGGTCTCCCCCCCACCAAAATTTAGATATAAACCTTTCCTGATAAAAATTAGGATCACACTATATAAGATTTTATGATTGGCCAGGTGTGGTGGCACACACACCTATATTCCCATGACTTGGAAGACTGAGGAAAGAGGATTGCCACAAATTTGAGGCCACCCTGGACAACATTGTTCAAGACCAGCCTGAACTACATAGTGAGACCCTGTCTCAAAACAACAACTGCAAAAAATTATGTAATCTATTCTCCCTTTTACTGTTTTTCTGAGTACATTGTTAGCATTTCCATAAGATATTTATTTTATTGTTGTAAACGTTATAGAAATAAGCAGGTTTTTTTTAAAGGGTGCACTGTAACTGGAGAATGTTTTAGTTGTTTCCTTTGTTTGTTGTTTTCAAATATCTGACCATAATTACAATAATTCCTGTAATCTAGATTTGTGGTAGTAATTACCTGATCAAAGAATATAATTTTTTTTACAAAGATGAAATTAACTTTTTTCTGTTTTGTAACAAGAAATGTTGTGTTATCAGTTTCCAACAATATCAATAAATTGAGCAGTAGAGTTAAATATCTACTAAAATCCTACCATGACTGATAATTGTAACCACCACTTTGAAAGTAAGTTCTTAAGTTCTTACAAGGAGATACATACAAATAGACTCCTATAAAAATGGCTGAATACTATCTTTGCTGCTTTTTTAAAAATTTTTTTCTTTTTAATTTTTTTATTTTAAACAGGGTAAAATTCAACACAACAAAGCAAAACAGAATGGGACATAAGAAAACATAAATTTCAAAGCTAGACAACCAGAGATCTTCACTATCTGTCATATTGTCTCTTGTTTTCTTCCAAATGGTTGTCCATATCTTTGCATACGGGGAGTTCATACTAAATAACATAGCCAATCTTTTCACAAGATGTGTAGTTCACTGGCTCCCACTTGCTACGCTGGGGCAGGGGGTGGGAAAGGAGACACAGGACAGGGCACAGGACGACATGAGATGTTTGATTCTCAGCCCAAGTGCCGGCAGGCTCACAGTCGCCCCCGAGAGAGGAGGAGTTCCTTGTTCTCCCGGCACCCCGAGTCAACCGCATGGTGCAGGTCCCCAGGCACCAGGGTCTCTCTCCAACGAGCCGCCGAAAGTCTGCCACACTCACAGCTGCCCCCCAGAAAGGGAAGGAGCTCCTCGTTCTCCCGGCACCCCAGTCAACCGCACGGTGCAGATCCCAAGGCATCAGAGTCTCTATCCAGCCGGCCGCCGAAAGTCCACCACACTCACAGCTGCCCCCCAGAAAGGGAAGGAGCTCCTTGTTCTCCCCGCACCCCGAGTCAACCGCATGGTGCATGTCCCGAGGCACCAAGGAGTATCTTTGCTACTTTATGACTGTCAGCTGTGTCACAGAGTTTAGGTGAATAAAATAACACATTTATCGGCTGTATCATGTGTTTTATGACGTACTGTAACTCAAACAGTTCCATTAATGGACCTTTAGGTCTACAGTTCGAGGAACATTGTGATCCATATATATTTGTGCATAAGCCCAAAAGTACAAAGATAGATTTTTGGATATGAAACTGTGGGCCCGGAGCATGTGTATGTCACCGATTCTCATGACCGTACTCCTTGGTTCTTCTGTCCTTGATGGCTGCGCAGCGGTCAGTGGTTTTCTTCCCTTGCTTACTGGTGAGAAAGAATGGGTTTATCATATGCTTGCTAATTTCCTTTTCCTGATCTTTGCATTTTTTCAGTCAGAGTCTTTATCTTTCTTGTAAGAATGCCTTGTTGTTCTGGAATGTTATCTGGTATGTTTCAGGCATTTTCATTGGTCATAGCAAAGCTTTATTTTTTTTCAGTACTAGGGACTGAACCCAGGTCCTTCACATTGAGCTACATCTCTATCACTTTTTTTTTTTTTTTTTGAGACAAGGTCTCAATAAGTCACTAAGATATCCAGACTGGATTTGAACTCACGGTCCTCCTGTCTCAGCCTCCCAGAGTGCTAGGATTATTAGCCTGTGCCACCACACCAGGCTGAAGTTTTGCATTGGGGGGGTTACTGGGATTTGAACTGAGGCAAGGCATTGTGCCTTTGAGCTAAATCCTCAACCCCCTAAGCTTTGCATTTTTATGTGGCTTTTGTAACATGTTTTGAAAATAATTCTGTACCCCTAAGATAATCACAATAGTCACCTATATTTTTTTCCTATTGTTCGCTTAATTATATTTGCTATTTAAAATCTTTGGTCTATCTGAGATTTACTTAAAAGTAAGATAAAGACACCAAATTTGGTGGCATACACCTTTAATCCCAGCACTTGTGAGGTTGGGACAGGAGGCTCATTGTGAATTCTAGGCCAGCCAGGGCTACAGAAATGAGTTCAAGGCTAGCCTGAACTGCATAGTAAAACTGTCTCAAAAAGACGAGATGAAAAAAGAAGACGAAGACGAAGAAGAATGGAAAGTGAAATCAGTGCTAGTGGTCTTTATCTAGAAACTTTTCCTTTGTCTAGAACCTTCTCTTTCTTTTATGAACTCGCAGCTAATTTAAAGGAGTTTGGTGAGAAACTAGGGAAAAGTCAAAGGGTGGTACATACCTGTAATCCCAGCATTTCCATGATTTTTTTTTTTTTTTTTGTACCGGGGATCGAACTCATGACCTTGCGCTTGCCAGGCAGGCGCTTAAGCCACTGAGCTAAATCCCTGGCAATCCCAGCATTTCAAAGAATAAAGCGGAATTGCCTCAGGTTTGAGGCCAGCTGATTTACATAGTAAATTCAAGGTGGGCCACCCTGTCTCCAAAAGAAACTAGGGAAAGGATGTCCCTATCTGACAGATGTATTAAATAGGCCAGTTTTCTCAGACCTTTGAGAGTGGACAGAGTGCTTTAACACTAGGTCTGTAACAGAAAACGCACCCCCTTCCCTGGGTCATAAAGTGATGTCTGGGTCTCTCACCAGCCTAAACCACCAGTTCACTTTAGTTTCTGCTACTCAGTTAAGTTTCTGCTTCCTGGAAAAGGATGGACTTCCGCTTCTCTAAAAACCAATCCCCAAACCACAAGCTGCTCTGCTTCTGTACCTCCACTTTTACAACCCCAGAAAAATCTTACTTCTTGAGCTGTGGGGGCTCAACTTCTTTGGGAAAGATCCCAGTTGGGTCCACTGGTATAATAAAGCTGATTCTTGCCTCCAAACCTTAGTACCACTTGGTTCTTGGTCATAACTTTGCTGTTAGGGGTCAAGCTATGGGGTAAGATTTAGAATCCATGTATCAGGGAAGTATCACTCCCACTGATAATCTTGGCCTGACAAACTCAAGAATCCTTTTCATCATCTGTGAACTCTTTTTTATTTTTTTGGTACCGTGGACCAAACTCAGGATGTCTCACTTGCCAGGCAGGCACTTGTGCCACTGAGCTAAATCCCTTGCCCCATTTGTGAATCTTTTGCCCAACTTGGCTTCTCTTTATTTTTCTATCCTGTTATACTCTGTCATACAGATTGGAGCTAACCATGGTGTTATCTACTTGATCACAAAGTATGGCTACCTTCATATGTATGACCTAGAGTCTGGCATGTGCATCTACATGAACCGTATCAGTGCTGATACAATCTTTGTAACTGCTCCCCATGAACCTACCTCTGGGATTATTGGCGTCAACAAAAAAGGACAGGTATGTTAATTCTGAGGTTTCATTTCCCACTGTTACTATTCACTGAAGACTATGATTTCAACTTTCCTCCTCCTCTAGGAAGGTGACCAGGAAGAGTTAGCTTCTGCTATTAAAATTATATCTGTGTCTCCCTTCTTCATACCATCACTTCCCCTCTTCACTCAGCACTATTTCTAAGACGTGATTGATTCTGAGAAGGGAGCTACCAGCTCCTTCCTACATGAGGAGTCTGCTAGTGGAGCCACAGTTCTAACACACCATGAACATCTTCATGCCAGGCACTCATTGATTGGAAGAAGTAGGAAAAGTAGATACTATATTATCAAAGTTACCTTTTTCAACCAAAGTTAAAAAGAGAACAAAATCCTTACATTAATAGGAAACATTAAAGAAGAGACCTGGGTGTGGTGGCAGATGCCTGTAATCCCAGTACTTGGGAACCTGAGGCAACAGGATTGCCATAAATTTGAGGCCAACCTGAATTATATAATTACACCCTGTCTCCAAAGAAAAAGAAGGGGGGGTTGTAAGTTATAACTAGACACATCATTTTAGTATTCTCAACATATCCCTGCGGTTAGTGCCCATATGACTTGATATTTCTCTCACTTGTTCATATTAAACAACTGTGTAGAATCCCATGTTGTCACTATATGAAGCAGTTCTACTTTAGGCCTCTGGCATCTCTGTATCCTTTCACACCCAGGACCCACATCACAGGTATGTGCCACACAAGCCTGGGATGTCTGCTAAGACTTCAGTGCTGTGAGGGAAGGTGTAGGAGCATGTGTGTGTATGAGTGGAGCTCATCTCACTTGGTGGATCCTTACAGGTGCTGTCAGTCTGTGTTGAAGAAGAAAACATTGTGAACTATGCAACCAGTGTGCTTCAGAATCCAGATCTGGGTTTGCGCTTGGCTGTTCGTGGTAACCTGCCTGGGGCAGAAGACTTGTTTGTGAGGAAATTTAATACTCTGTTTGCACAGGGCAACTATGCTGAAGCCGCCAAAGTAGCAGCATCTGCACCAAAGGTAATGAAATCTGAATACTGTATGCCATTGTAGAGATTTAGGAACAAACCTAGACAGTGAAATAAATCATAAAAGCATTCACTACTGATGCTGGAGAATATTAATGTGCTTTTTGTTTTTCAGTTCAAATTTTTGTGTCAATGCATAACCGTAATAGAAACAAATAAAAAGCACAACCTTGCTGAACTAATACACTGTTTTTTGGTGTTTTCCTTTTCTTACCTATGTGGATGCCAGCATCTTAGCTTATATGTGGCTTCGCCTTTGGGTGACTCAGATATTCCACTATTGCTGCATAATCATTACATATGCAACTGTAATATTAATTAGATGATCATATCTACTTTAGAAACAGTTCTAGTATGCACTTTATCCACATTTCTAGAGAATAACAGTTCTGTCTCTGGCTTTTTCTTTGGTTTATTTCCTTAGTATAAATTGATATACTCCTGAGTAAAGACCTTCAAATTGCTTCTGTTTTTTCTTTATTATTTTAGTTTATTAGTATATGAGTATAGTACATAATGTTTACATTCTTTGTGAAAAATTGGTACGTTTTGTTTTTTGGTACGAGGGATCAAACTCACAACCTGGCACTTACCAGGCAAGTACTTGAGCCACTGAGCTAAATCTCCAGCCCCCAAAAGTTGGTACATGTATATAACACATCTTAAATTCTTTTTTTCATTCTTTTTCCCTTCCCTCCCCCGCTGGCCACCACCCATCTCATCATTAGCTTCCTATTTTTCTTGTTATGTGTTTGCAGTATGTTCCTTGTGTGGAGTTGGTACAAGTTGGTACTTGTACATCTCAATTCCGTTTTTCATCCCATATCCCTTCCCTGTCTTCCCTATTCCTCCATCTCTTGGTCCCCTTCCCCTTTGAGAACAATGTCTCCCTCCTAGGTTTCTCATATCAGAGAAACAATATGATATTTAAGTTTATGTATCTGATTTATTTCATCTAACATTATGCTTCAAGTTACTTTTCTTTGAAAGAATTATTCCTGTCATTTTTAGGGCAGCAGGGTACCAGGAATCAAACTCAGGACCTCACACGTGCCAGGCAGGCACTGAACCACTGAGCTAAATCCCTGGCCCCTATTTCTATCTTTCAGTTGATGGCTTTGAACAAACCATTTCTTTCTTTCTTTCTTTCTTTCTTTCTTTCTTCCTTCCTTCCTTCCTTCCTTCCTTCCTTCCTTCCTTCCTTCCTTTCTTCCTTCCTTCCTTCTTTCCTTCCTTCCTTCCTTCCTTCCTTCCTTCCTTCCTTCCTTCCTTCCTTCCTTCCTTGTTTTTGAGATAGAGTCTTGCTATGTAGTTCAGGCTGGCCTTGAAAACACTATGTAGTCCAGGCTGGCTTCAAACTTGGAGCAATCCTCCTACCTTAGCCTCCTGAGTACTGAAGCTACAGAAATGCACCACCACACCAAACTCTGAACAAACTATTTCTAGTGTTTTTTTGTTTGTTTTGTTTTTTTTTTTTGGTACTGGGGATCAAACTCACGACCTCGTGCTTGCCAGGCAGGCGCTTAAGCCACTGAGCTAAAACCCCAGCCCTTTATTTCTAGTGTTCATCTGGGATTTTGAATACTTTGAATTAAAATATAATGGTGGTAGAACTTCACTACTGCAAGACCAAGTTAGATAACTAATTCTCACTGCAGCAGGCTAGGGGAGAAATAAGAGGCGAAAAGTGAAGTTGTCTGAGGCAGTAGATCTACAATGATGATTATTGATGGATTTGAAAGCAATTGGTTTGATAGAGGACTTTTTGTCTCTATCAAGTCAATGTAGAAGTTTATTGGCAGATTCTTTTAAATACAAGCAAATTAAGTAAAAGGATGCCCTGTGATAACAGCAGAAAATAACTGCATTTCTATTTATTTTCAGGGAATTCTGCGTACCAGTGACACAGTCCAGAAGTTCCAGAGTGTACCTGCCCAACCAGGGCAAGCCTCTCCTTTGCTCCAGTACTTTGGAATCCTGCTTGACCGGGGTCAGCTCAATAAGTTTGAATCCTTAGAGCTTTGCCGACCAGTTCTTCAGCAGGGACGCAAGCAACTCCTAGAAAAGTGGTTAAAAGAAGATAAGGTATGAGGTAGGAGGATCGGTTGTGAGTTAAAGGCCAGCCTAGGCTAACTAGTGAGTTCAAGACCGGCCTGAACTATGCAGTAAAACCTGTCTCAACAAAACAAAACAAATGGCCAGGTGTGGTAGTCCATACCTGTGATTCCAGCACTTGGGAGGCTGAGACAGAAGGATCACTATAAATTCAAGGTCTGTCTGGGCTACATAGTGAGTTCATGGCTGGCCTGAATTACATAGCAAGACCCTGTCTCAAAAAAATAAAAATAAAAAAGAAAGAAAGAAAAAGTAAAATGATTTTGAAATTACAGCCCCCATTAAAACTTGAAAACAAAAACCACAGGCACAGTAGTACTCTTTGGGTCCTAACTATGCCTCTTCCTTTGCCTTGCACAGCTGGAGTGTTCAGAGGAACTGGGAGATTTGGTCAAAACTTCTGACCCTATGCTTGCTCTGAGTGTGTACCTTCGGGCAAATGTACCAAGCAAAGTTATCCAGTGTTTTGCCGAAACAGGCCAATTCCAGAAAATTGTGCTCTATGCCAAAAAGGTAATGGATGTTTAAGAGTTGGTGCTGCATTATGGATGAGCAGTTGCTGTATTTGGAGCTTATAAAGTACTTTCTATGTAAGTATATTGGTGTGCAAGAGTTGTCAGTGCTGAGGACTGGGCACTGGTTGGCTAAGAAAAGGCCCATGACTTCCTTGTCAGGCAGGGAGCCAGTGCTGGGTCTTCTTGGCAGACAACAAGCCAGCACGTTTGCAGCCTGTAACTTGGGCCTAGCACTACACTGAGACTCTCTACTCCATTCCCCAAATGGAGATAGAGTTGAGAGCTGAATAAATACAGGTGGCTAATAAACACATGAAAAAATATTCAACATTGCTGGCCATTCAAGAAACGCAAAAGAAAACATTAGTTCTGTCTCACTCCAGAAAGAATAGCTACTATCAACAAATCATCTAATAACTGGCAAGGGTGTGAGAAAAAACAAACCTTTTTTTTAGTATCTCACACTTGCCAGGCAGACGCTTGTACCGCTAAGCTAAGTCCCCGGCAAAGGAACCCTTCCTAATTGTTGGTCAGAGTGTAAACTGCTACAACCACTATGGAAATCAGTATGGAGATTTCTCAAAAACTAAAAATGGATATTCTATTTCACCCAGCTAGCCCCTTTTATGTATCTTCTCAAAAGAGTTAAAAACATCATTTCACAGTGATGTGTATCCTTAGCCATGTTTATAGCAGCACAATTTGTAATAGCTAAATCTTAGAAAAAGTGTGTATGCCCATTGACAGATAAATGGATAAAGAAAATGTGGTATACTGGAGTACTGCTGTGCTATTAAGAAAGATAAAACTTACAGCATTTGTAGAAAAATGGATGCACCTTGTGACTATAGTGTTAAGTGAAGTAAATCAGACACACAAGCTTAAGTATCACATGGTTTCCCTTATGTGAAAAAGTTAATATATAAATAAGGTCTGAAGTAAAGGACCATAGGAAGAAAGAAAGAAGGAAAAAAAGTAATTTTATTCCAAGTACATATGTTTCTGCTATGGGTTTCTAGTTTTACTCCATTGTGGCATGCTAGCTCACTTTGCAGAGTTTCCGTTTCTTTGGCTATGTTGTCTGTTGTTGCCGTGAATGCCCCTGTCGATTTGAGTTACTTTTTCTGATTGGTGTTTCCTCACTTCTAGGTTGGATATACCCCAGATTGGATCTTTTTGCTGAGAAGTGTGATGAGGATCAGTCCTGAACAGGGACTGCAGTTTTCCCAAATGCTGGTACAGGATGAAGAGCCTTTGGCCAACATCAACCAGGTAAGCACAATCTGCTGGGATCAATATTTTGTGCCTTTTAGAACCACCAAGAAGATTACCAGCTGGGTGTGGTGGTGTATACCTATAATCCCAGCACTCAGGAGACTGAGCCAAGAGGATCACCATGAGTTTGAGGCCAGCCTAGGCTACATAGCGAGATCAAGGCCAGCCTGCATAGTGAGATCCTGTCTCAAAAAAGAAAAAAGATCCCTTTTTGTCTCATCTCTGATACCTCTCTGCCTCTTTCTCTCTTTCTCTTTCTATTGATCTCCTTCTCTCTCCTCTCTCTCCCTGTCTCTGTCTTTCATGGTACCTGGGATTGGACTGAGGATCTTTGCACTGAGCTACAGATCTTGCTACGTTTCCCTAGCTGGGCTTCAACTCGCAATCCTTAGCTTTTGGAGTCCCGAGTTTATAGGTGTGCACCACCATACCTAGTTTACCTTTGGTTTGAAACATGTTGAAGGATTTGTGTGTCCAGTTGCAAGGGTTTTGTTTTTTGAAATAGTGATTGGCGATAGGGTGTGAGGCTGTCATCTGAGCATGGTAGCCCATTCTTCATATCATCCTGTTACTACCTTATTTTCTCTTTATGACAAGCAGCCTGAACTCTGCCTGAGCACCAATAAGATGCTGTCAAGTCACTCAGATTTGCCTCTTGTAGGTGTCTGCCTGCCCCAGATTTATGTGAACACCAATCTCTTTAGTGTAACTTACTTAGTGTTTAGGTATAAACACATGTCAGGTAACTTCAGTGAACTTTCAAGGAACCTCTGAGTAATAATGTAGGTGTGTAGCAAAGTTTGAAGCAGGGCAACAAAACTAACAACCTGCCTAGAAATAATAAGTGCAATTACATTATATTTATATGTTTGTAAATTTGCAACTATTTTGTGAATAAGAATTTTGAACCAATTTACTTAGCTCTCAATGGGAAAGACATGTCCAGTTTAAATCTTAACTGCATTTCATAAATTTTTAAAATTTTGCTTCTGTACTTTTAAGTGTGAAAACAATTACCCAGTTGCTAAATTTATTACCTATATTTCTCCTCATAGTAAGGCTTATTTATTCTTAAATTAATATCCATTTAACTAATAATGTCTGAATAAATGTTGGCATTTTCCCATTTGTGCCTGAATAATGATGGTTTATGGCTGGACCCCAGGTACTGGCTGTCTGTAGGTTTGATTAATTGTTATTTGAGCATTTGTATCACTTCAGAGGATTCTGGTTGCTCATATTATAAAAAGTTACTCTTTACTGCAGTAACTTGTCCTATTGACGAGGATGACATTAGTGATGTGATTTCACAAATTACCTTTTATAGGCCAGGGATTTAGCTCAGCGGCACAAGTGCCTGCTTGTCTAGCATGAAGTCATGAGTTCAACCCCCGGCACCAGAAAAAACCAAACCCATAGAATTAACTTTTACTAAACAATGGCTGTGAGGCTGAGGATTTAGTTCAGTGACATAAGCACCTTCCTGGCAAATGCAAGGTCATGAGTTAAAATCTCCAGTACCAAAATATAAATAAATAAATAAATAAATAAATATATAAATAAATAAATAAAACAAAAAAATAATGGCTGTGAATTTCTTGAATTTTGAAGACATAAAAAAATACAAAGGAGAGCACTAATTACTGAATTTCTAAAGGAGATTCTATTTCAGGAACTATTTCAATAGGAAAATAAAATACTGCTTCCTTTTAATGAAATGTGGCTTGGATTTTTGCAGATTGTGGACATTTTCATGGAAAACAGTTTAATTCAGCAGTGTACTTCCTTCTTGTTGGATGTCTTGAAGAATAATCGCCCAGCTGAGGGGCACCTCCAGACTCGGTTATTAGAGATGAATCTAATCCACGCACCTCAGGCAAGTGACATCTCTAGGCTAACACCGAGGAGCAGAACAGCTGCAGCACCTCTGTGTGGGCTGTGCACACCTGAGTACAGGGTTTGACTGGGCTGTGCTTTCACCAAGGGTTCATCCTGGTACTTTTCAGTGGACAGTCTCTGTGACTTCCTGTCAGGCTCTCCAGAAGTCATGGTGGAAGACTTTCATGGAAACAGTTCCAATCAAGGGAATTATTTCTTCCCTTTTTCTACTTTTTTTTGTGATAAATATCTATAGCAGAGCTTACCATTCTAACAGTTTTTAAATGTACAATGCAGTATCATTAGAAACACTCACCAAATTGTATAACCATCATCACTGTGTATTTCCAGAGCATTTATTTTTGGTACTATGGGGTGAACCCAGGATCTCATCCATGGTAAATAAACACTCTACTAACAAAATAAGTTTTCAGTTCTTTTTTATTTTGAGACAGAGTCTCAAGTTGCCCAAGCTGGCTTTGAACTTGGCAGTCCTTTTGCCTCAGCCTCCCAAGTTGTTGGGGTAAGAGGCATGCACCACCATTCCCAGCTATTTCTAGAATCTTTCATCATCCCAGAAAAGAACTGTGTAACCACTACCAGTGTCTCCCTATTCCCTCCTCTTGTCCTCAGTATTCTGCAAACCAGAATTGTACTTTCTGTTTCTGTGAAAGTAGCTTTTCTAGATAGTTCATATAAATGTAAGCTTAAAAAGTTGTCTTTTTGTTTGGCTTGGTTTTATTCAGCATATTATTTTCAAGTTTCATTTATATTATAGCATGTATTGAAAATTTGTTTTTTCTTTTTTTTTTCCTTTACAAGTTCTTACTGTGTAGTCCAGACTGGCCTTGAACTCAAGATTCTTCTGCCTCAGCCTCCTGAGTGCTGAGGTTATAAGCATGTGCCAGCATACCCAACACAAATTCCAACTTTTTAAAATTTTTAAAAATTTTTTTGGTTTTTTGAGACAAGGTCTCACTATATAGTTCATGCTGACTTTGAACTCACTGCATAGCCCAGGCTGGCTTCAAACTTAGGGCAATCCTTCTTCCAGAGCCTCCTAGTTCTGATTACAGGCATGTGCCATGACACTCGGCTCAAAAGTTGTTTTTCAGACTGAGTAGTATTCAATCGTATGTATATAGTACCTTTTATTTATCCATTTATCTGTTGAAGGATATATGGGTTGTTTCACCTCCTGGCTAATGTAAACAATGCTGCTATGAACATGGATGTGTAAGTATTTCTTCAAGACTCAGTTTTTAATTCTTTTTGGATGTGTACCCAAAAGTGGAATTGCTGATAATTCTAAGTTTAACTTTTTGAGGAACCACTGTACTATATTTCAAAAAGCTTCACCATTTTATATTCCCACCAACAATACATAAGGGCTTCTATTTCTCTATGTCCTTTCCAACTCTTTTTTCTTAAATAATATCAGTTTTAATGGGAACAGTGCCATATTACTGTGATAGGTATCATTTTTCTGCCTGAAAGGAATGGGTATCCAGTTAGGATCAGATTACATATGTATGCTATTTTTGGTTAAATTTGGAGGTATATACATAGTACAGAAAAGGGATATAGAGAAATTTATAGCAGCCTACTTCTTTTTTTTTTTTTTTTTTTTTTTTTGGTACCAGGGATCGAACTCACGACCTCGCACTTGCCAGGCAGACGCTTAGGCCACTGAGCTAAATCCCCACCCCTATCAGCCTATTTTAATCAAAGTCTTTGTACATGGATATGATTGTAGAAATTTACTTTATTCTTCACTTATCTATCTTGTTTTTTCCTTAATAATCATATATTGGGCCAGGGATACAGCTCAGTGGCACAAGCACGTGCCTGGCAAGCACAAGGTCCTGAGTTCGATTCCCAGTATCAAAAAAAAAAAAATCACGTATTTTCTTTTTTTATTTGTTTTGGTACCAGGGATCAAACTCATGACCTTGTGCTTGCCAGGTAGGTGCTTGTGCCATTGAGCTAAACCCCTAGCCCTCGCATATTGCCTTAAAATTAGGAAACAGTATGTTAATTTTGTCTTATTACCTTAGTTTATTCAAATCCACAAGTCTGCTAAGTGGGTCATATCACACCTCAAGAAAATAAAGGCTAGGTTAACTTACTCTTTGGTATATTTTTAGTCTCATGACTTGGGGAATATATGTAGTAGACACCAAATACCACTCAGAAACTCAACAGTCCGACCCCAGGGAGCACCTACACCTCAAGAGGTAAACAAGTGTTGGGCACAGTGAGGACACAGTGCCCAGAACAGTGGGGCAGTCTTCTCTGGATGATGCACACTGGTTGGTGCTGCTGTCTTTGCTCATCTGTGTGGTCTAAATTCTCTAAAGCAAACCACTGTCCTGATGTACACCTATAATGCAAGCCCTTGGGACACCCAGGCAGGAGGGTTACAAGTTCAAAGCCAGGATGGACTGTGTGGTGAGGCACTGTCCCTAAAAATAAACACAAAAACAAAATTCTCAAAAACACATTGTTGGTCTATTAAAGGGGAGAGATTAAAAAACAAGAGGATAGTAAAGAAAGATCAGAAGCAAACAAAGGGACAGGAGAAGCAGGTAAGTGTGGGTAAGTGTGCTCTGAAGCTTAGGAGTTGATCATTAACTTCACGTGAAACCAGATGTGTAGCACTGGAGCAGTGTGGTATCAGCTGTGTGTCCAGCCCCACACTGGGTCAGTGTCTTACATCCTAGAAGGGATGAGAAGGAGTATACCAGATTATAAGTGAAGGCACCCAGGAATGTATCTTGTCAGGACTAGCTACAGGTAGAGATAAACGGTGATATGACTCTGCAAGGCTGCAGGGTTGGTATGTTGACTGATTCATTCTTATTTTTTTTAAGACAAGATCTTGCTATGTGGTTGAGGGTGGCCTTGAACTCACTAGGTAGCCCATGCTATGAATAGATAAGGTCTGTGTCTTATCCCAAGTGTACTCCTTGTTCCCACTTTTCACCATGGTAGATGGTTGCTTTTCAGTCCTGTTAAACAGAAATTCTTTACATTTATGACACTTGGGATGGAGCAAGGCCTGAGGATCTAGTTTTGTCTGCAGTGTTAGCAGTTTTTACAGTTGTACACAGTTGACTCTTTGTTCCCAGTGGCTTGTCAACAACTTTGGCTCCTTGTCAAGGAGGACTCTCTGGAACACATAGTAGTCCTCCTGCCTCAGCCTCCTGAGCTGGGATTATAGGTGTGCACCTCCACACTGGCTCCCACAGAGTTCTTATTGAGATAAAGTTAAGCCTCATCAAAATTCTTTCCAGCATTTGGTGCAGTGGCATATACCTATAGTCCCAGCTACTTGAGTGGCTGAAACAAGAGAATTACTTGAGCACAGTAGTTCAGGGAAGCCTAGGGCACATAACAAGGCACTGTGTCTTATAAAAAAAAAAATAAACAGTAGGAAGACATGGTGGTGCGTGCCTATAATCTCAGCACTCTGGGAGGCTGAGGCAGAAGATTTCAAATTCAAGCTTAGCCCAAGCAATTTAGTGACTTAGCAGGACACTGGGTGTAATCTTCAGTACTGCAAAAAATTAACTATAAAAAGTAAAATCACTTTTAGGAGTCTTTTTGTTTTGGTTTGGTTTTTGGTTTTGGTTTTGGTTTTTGTACCAGGAACTGAACTCATGACCTTGCACTTGTCAGGCAGCTGTTGTGTGTGCTGCTGAGCTGTATCCCCAGCCAGAGTGTTTGTTTTTTAAGCACTCACAATTCTGCCTTTAATTCAGTAGCAGGTCTAGAGAACACACATATGATTTATTACTTTCAAATCTTAATTCCAACTGTTCCTTGTGAAGGTTGAGCTTATTAAAGGATAGCTTCATATACTTGAATCTTCACACTGATCTTGCCATATATGACCTTATAAAACATATGATTGCTTAAGAGCTGCAGCAGATTCTCGATTTGCCCATCTTCAGCACTGTGAGCCAAGCCAGCTCTGCAACATGGGAGGACAGACCCTTACACAAAGGACCGCAGCTGACTTGAAGGATGACTCTGATAAGGACTTGGCAACATTGCTGCTTCTGCTGTGGAAGAAACATGGAAGAGCAATGGTTGCAGAGCTGCCCCCTACCCTAGGGGACATGGTTGAGCAGCTGCTATTAAAAAGTTGTTACCACCATCAGGCTTTCTCATTAAAGTTGCTGTTTCACAGGTTGCAGACGCCATCCTTGGAAATCAGATGTTTACCCATTATGATAGGGCCCACATTGCCCAGCTCTGTGAGAAGGCAGGCCTCCTGCAACGGGCGCTGGAGCACTACACTGACCTCTATGACATCAAGAGGGCTGTGGTCCATACTCAACTCCTCAATCCTGAGGTATAGTGTACCACTGGGGCACTTCCCTTGTGGCTGGTGTCTGTATAGTCCTTCATGTCACGTGCTCTCAATATCTATTTGGGATTTTGGGACCAGGTGTGGGCCTGCCCTGCTTTGGTGCCAAGAGTTCAGATAGACCCCACCTGCCCAGCAGTGTGTCTAGGCCCATGTCAATTTTCCCCCAAATTCCCACCTCTGACTTAGTCTAATAGGAAGAATAGAGATAATATTTTAACACTGACAACCTGTTAGCACTTCTGAAACCATTAGCAAAAGCTAGACTAGCCCTTGTGTTTTCATTTACCAAATAGTTTCGATATCAACTATTCATTATTCCAGGATAAATAGTTTAGCTGTATCTTATCCCAAGTGTAGTCCTTGCTCTCACTTTTCGCCATGATAGATGGTTGCTTTTCAGTCCTGTTAAGTAGAAATTCTTTACATTTGTGACACTTGGGATGGAGCAAGGCCTGATGACGCAGTTATGTCCCCAGTGTTAGCAGCATTTACAATTGTGCACAACTGCATACAGACTCCTTTGTTCCCAGTGGCTTGTCAACTTCTTTGGCTCCTTGTCAGTGGAGGACTCTCTGGAATGTCTTCGTGCCATGCTGTCTGCTAACATCAGACAGAATCTTCAGCTGTGTGTGCAGGTGGCTTCCAAGTACCATGAGCAGCTGGGTACACAGTCCCTCATGGAGCTCTTTGAATCCTTCAAGAGTTACGAAGGTAAACTGTGCAGCTCCCCCACCTGTCTGCTGTACCTGCTTTCAATCAGGGGAAAAATGTTACTACTGTCTCATGCATATTACTGAATTTCAGTAACCCTTCAGGCGTTTCCACAGAAAGAAATCAGATTGGTTTGCATTGGGGTTAGGAGACTTAGAATCTCCCATATCCCTGAAGTCTCTGTGAAGCTCTGTGTCTCTACAGCACAGCCTAGCACAGAATTTATTTCAAATCCTGTACTGTTTGTCCTGGGTACTATTGGAAGGGCCTGGTGTCTGATATGGGCAGACCTGAGAGGGCAGCTCCTTTGTTCTCTCCTGAGTGACAACACACAGTGGAGGGTATGTGTGCAGCAGTTACCTTTCTTTTCCTTCTGTGGGTATCACACCAGAGAGAGTGCTACAGGTAAAATAACTTTACTGGGGACAGATCTGTTTTGGGGAGCCAGGGAAGAACTTCATGTAGATGAAGAAATGTGAGGGAGCAATGGGTACTGGGATGTAGAACAGGGTCATTGCAGCTTTGGCCATCAAAGGAAGGTGGGCAGCAGTCATGGAGAAGGCAGGTAAATGTTAGGAGGGCAAACACAAAGCAATATCTTTTTATAGGCCTCTTTTACTTCCTGGGCTCAATTGTGAACTTCAGCCAAGACCCAGACGTGCATCTGAAGTACATTCAGGCTGCCTGCAAGACAGGACAAATCAAGGAGGTGGAGAGAATATGTCGTGAGAGCAGCTGCTATAACCCAGAGCGGGTGAAGAACTTCCTGAAGGTGCGTCCAGTAAGCTGCTCTCACGGGTAGCAGAGGTGGGCATACCATAGCCAACTGTCCTAAGTGGCAGAAAGTGGGGTTTGTCCAGACAGTGTTTCCTTAGTCCTCAGTGCAGAGTCCACCTGAGGTGTAAGGTTCTTGGAAGAAAAAAACATTGTAGAAAGAAGCATCAAGCTGTCTATACTCTGGTATCCAGCATATGAGTAGAGGAAGTTGCTGCATTGTATTTCAGCAATATCCCTCATGTGCCCATGTTGATTAGCCTCAGGGAGATGCAGTAACAAAGAGACCACCCAATTCTAGAGTTATGAAGAGAAAGAAGTCTGTTTGTTCCCCATGCAGCAGTCCTGGTTGGCTGTTGGAATGAGTGGGGCAGCTTTCCTCGCCTGTCCTTCAAACACCAGTCATGTGGCTGCTTAGCCATCTTGTGCAGTGTGTCTTAAATGTTGACTTCATGGCAAATGGAAGAACGGAAAAGTACAGAGTAATATTGCAGGTGGCTTTAATAGCTGATGCCTGTAGGTGGCAGGTGGCACTTTGATTCATGCTTCCTTGGAGAAAATAAGGTCACGTGTTTTGAGAGAACCAAAAAAAATATAATCTATGCACAAGTCCAAACAGAAGAAGGCATGATAGTGGTGGCCTTCTGGTGCTTCTGATAAAGTACCATTATGATATGGGAACTCAGCCTGTACAGAGGGCTTCCCTGCCAACCCAACCTGTGGCCATTTTCTGGAAAGGCAGCCCTTACTTTAGGCTTTCTGTTCTTTTTGTTGTTGTTGTTGTTGTCATTTTTTTAATATGTTTGTTTCTTTTATATATATATATTTATATATATTTATATATATATGTATTTATATATATAAATATATATTGAACCTTCCATATATAACCTTTTATATATATAAGGTTATAAGGTTATATATGGCAAGATCAGTGTGAAGGTTCAAGGTTCAAGGTATATATATATATATATATATATATATATATATATATAAAATTGTTTTTTGAGACAAGGTCTCACTATGTAGCCCAGGCTGGCCCTAAACTTGCAGTGATCCTCCTGCCTCAGCCTCTCGAGTGCTGGGATTACAGCTATGCACCACCACACCTGGCTAGGCTTTCTGTTCTTGAGGGCCACCTGATCTGTGCTGGGCTGTACATAGTAAGCCACTCATCTTAAACCAGAGACGGTAATCCTTTTAGAACTTTCAGTGATTGTCTTGGTTACTTTTCTCTTGTTGCTTAGACAAAATACCCAACACCCAAAATTAAAGAAGGAAAGGTTTATTTAGCTTACAGTTTGTGGAGGTCTCAGTCCATACTCAGCTGGTTCCAAGGCAGGGTAACATGGCTAAGGGGCAAATGTTAATGGCGTCCACAAGCAACAAGAGCAAACAAGGACAAAAGGGAAAAGCACTCCTCCTCCCCTTCCTTATATTGTATGCTGGCTACCACCCTAGGGTGGGCACAGCATGCACACTGCCAGTCCCAGTGCTAGACAATGAACCAGTCACAAACACTAAACTCAACTGCCTTTGAAAGGCCTGGCCCCCCATGACTGCATGAGACTTTGGGGGGACTCCAGACACAAACCATAACAGTGATATAAACAGCCCACTGAGGCACACATGCCATAGGTTTACCACCACTGTCTGAACCCAAAAGATATTTGGATTTGTACAAATTTGGAGTGTTACTGTCAAATTTAGCAGAATTCTCTTTTTAACCAAATATGACTACCTTTCCCCACTTGTTTTCCAAAGCAAATAAAGTATCCCCCAAAGTGTTTGCCTTATCTGCCAGCCTTAGCCTCCACAGAATCCCTGTTGCACACAGTGCTGTCCCATATTGGGATGTGATCCTGGGGCTGGCTCTAGGGCTTCCTCACTGCCTCACCTGTTCTGTGCTTCCTAACCCTCAGGAGGCCAAGCTCACAGACCAGCTGCCCCTCATCATCGTATGTGATCGCTTTGACTTTGTCCACGATCTCGTTCTCTACTTATACCGCAACAACCTGCAGAAGTATATCGAGATTTATGTTCAGAAGGTACTGATGGGAGGGCCACTGTGGGCTCCTAGACTGGCACCTAACAGACTGCCTCTTCCCCCTGAATATTTCAGAGACTGTCACTTTGAAGGGCAATATTTTAATCTTCTCAGACTGCAAGAATAAAATATCATAGACTGTATGGCTTAAAGGGCAGAAATTTATTTCTCAGTGTTCTATAGGTTTGGCTTCTGGTAGGGCTTTTAAGCTTGTGAACAGCCACCTGGGAACTGGGTCCTCAGATGGCCTTTCCTCTCTGCACATACACTTCCTATAGGAACACTAGGCCTATGGAATTATGGCCCCACTCTCAGTGTTCGTTACATCTTTGATGGCCCTGTCTCCAAATATTGTCTTACTGGGGATTAGGACTTCCATATATGAAGTCTGGTGAAAAACAGTTCAGTTCTAAACAGATTTTTGCCCACTGTGTCCAAGTCTTAGGGTTCTATCAGTGTCCTGCATCTGCAGCACTAAAATTCCTGCCTTGACTGTTCTAGGTTAACCCTAGCCGCCTCCCAGCTGTGGTTGGAGGGCTGCTTGATGTGGATTGTTCTGAAGAAGTAATTAAAAACCTAATTGTTGTGGTAAGAGGACAGTTCTCTACTGATGAACTGGTGGCTGAAGTAGAGAAAAGAAACAGGTAAGCTATCCTTAGTTGATGTCTTCTCTTGTCTCTGGATTCAAGTGTTTATTGTCTGTGTTTCTCTAAGATTCTGTCAGTTGGGTCTCCAGGCTCTAGTACTGTCTCTGTGGTTGGTCTTTCATGTATACATCGTAGATCAAAGATCATCCTTATGCTGGGGAGTTAGCTCAGCGGCAAAAGCACCTGCCTTGCAAGCGCGTGGTCATGAGTTCGATCCCTGGTACCAAAAATAAATAATAAATAAATAAATAAATAAATCATCCTTAGATCAAGGAATGTTATTGGTGCTAAAGACCAAAGAAAAACCAACAATTGAAATCAATTGAGAACCCTTGTCTCTTGATCCCTGAAACAACCTAAGTTTAATGGAGTGATATTTCATTTCATTTCATTTCATTTCATTTCATTTCAAGAATTACCTCACAAACTGGGCGTAGTGTCGTGTACCTGTAATTCCAGCTACTGGGGAGACTGAGGCAGAAGGGTCATACATTTGAGGTCACCCTGGCCAACTTATCAAGACTCTGTCTCAAAATTAAATTTTAAAAAAGTGTATAACACTTGCCTATCATGTTGGGACTCTGAATTTAAACCCTAGTAATGCCAAAAAAAAAAAAAAAATCAACCCTTGGAACTTAGGGATCATCCTGGAGTTTCTAATGTTAGTCTTGAGACTTTTACATTATTTGCTTCTTTTCAAAGGCTGAAATTGTTACTTCCCTGGTTGGAGTCCCGGATTCATGAAGGCTGTGAGGAGCCTGCCATTCACAATGCATTGGCCAAAATCTACATTGACAGCAACAACAACCCCGAGCGCTTCTTGAGAGAGAACGCCTACTATGACAGCAGCGTGGTGGGCCGGTACTGTGAGAAGCGGGACCCACATCTGGCCTGTGTGGCCTATGAGCGGGGGAAGTGTGACCTTGAGCTCATTAAGGTGGGCAGCAGATATGCTTATATGCTTCACTGCCCATCTTGCTCTGGACCCATGGGACAGGCATCTAATGTGTGCCTATGGGGACTGACTAGGTCTTTCTGTGTACCCAGAAGTGGCAGGACATAAAGTACCTTTCCATGTATTCAGTTGCTTTGTAATTCTGACACTTTTTTTGTGACTTGCTTATGGCATGTTTGTATGTATTATGTCTGTGGGATGATTTGGACCTGATTCTGATCCATCCTGTCTCTGCTTATGTCCTCAATGGGCAGTGGGGACTTGAGGGCACAATTGAACTCTTTAGCCTGACCCAAGACCTCCACTGGGGACTCTCCTTCCCCACATTGACTCAGTTAGCTTCTTTCTTGCTACTCCACCTAGAGTGGTCTGCATTCCTCAACTCATCCTTGTCCCAAAGGCCCCCTAAAAGACAGCTCCTCATGTGCCCTCCCCATCACTACTCATTGCTGGCCTTGGAACATTTACCTAGTTTCCTGTCAGTATCTTCCCAGGTTGGATCTGCATGTACATAATTATGTGTGTAGGTTGAGCCATGTGAACTATTGGTGCTTAATTATTTGAAGTAGAAATCCAGAAATCTCATATGGTTGAATCTAATGTTTGTTGAACTATAAGCTCCTTGTACATATTCACCTGTTTGTCCCTAGCACCTCAGAGCCCTTGGTAAATACTCAGCAGCCAGGGATGGCTTGTGTTAGGTGTGCATGTGGAGAGTAAAAGATGGAAAAGAGTGACCAGCTTCTCCCTCTACTCTAGTTTTCAGACAAAGTAACCAGAGGGCTGAATGGATATGACCTCTCACCTGGCAGGCTCTCAAGAACAAGTTTTTATTTATTTATTTATTTATTTATTATTTTTTTTTTTAAGAACAAGTTTTTATAAAGCTGGGATTTTCCCTTAGTTTGATACCACTAAGCCACTTTTTGGCTTAATTTGCCACCTTTTCATTAAAGCACAGTTTAATGACCTCTTTGAGATCTTAGCACTCATCTGTGCTGTCAGGCAGTATATTCTTTTGGTAAGACCAAGTTTACTGGGTAAGAGGTGCTCATTCAAGTCTTTTCTGTCCAAGAGAAGGCTGTGATGTGCAGTAGGCACTGTGCCAGCCTGCTCTTGCCTCCTGTCTTGCACACACAGACGGCCCGTGTTACCTTTGCAGACACACCAATCACTCAACCCTGTATCTGGTACTCAATGAATATGATTCTTACCAACACTTAGCAAATGCCTCACACACTGTAACATCCTCGTGGACAGCTGATGGCTTAAAGATGTAATATTCAGTTACTGAAAGCACATTTTAAATTTCATAGGCCTTGAAACATTGCAGTGTGCATGCTGTTCTATACCTGTTCAGGGCTATTTTGGTAACACTTTAGAGATAGTTTGGAGCTAACTACATGTGAGTACTTAAACTAAAATTAAAAATTTAGTTCCCAACCACACCATATTTCATCTCCTCAAGAGTTTCCTGGGGCTGTTGGTAGTGACTCAGACAGCACAAGATGCACAATATTCCTTATCACAGAAGGATGGTGATTATGATCCTGAAAACTTAGAAAGGGGTATTTTGAGATAATTTGTCTCTGAGAAGTGCGGTGCTAACAGTGTGGGATGCTGTTTGTCATTTGTTAAAGCCTAGATTCCAAATATCTGTACACATAGCAGGGAGCAGTTACTCACTGAGGTGTGCCACCATTGTCTGCTTGGAGTTACACACTAGTGTGCTCATTTCAGGTTTGCAACGAGAACTCTCTGTTCAAAAGTGAGGCCCGCTACCTGGTTCACAGGAAGGATCCCGAACTCTGGGCCTATGTCCTTGAGGAGACCAACCCATCTAGGAGACAGCTCATTGACCAGGTGAGGCCCAGAAGGGGATGTATGTATGCCTGCATTGTGTCCACTAATCGTCTTGTGGCTCAAGTAACTAGTGTGTTGTTACATTTAATTATCTTACAGCTATTACAGACCTTTCCTGCAGAAGTAGCTTGGCTAGAAATGGCTCAGTTGCCAAGGGTGTGCTGACTTGGAGTTGTTATTGGCTTAAGAAAGAGAGTTGGCCCTTATATCTAAAACAGAGTTGGGCAGCCTCTTATAAATCAGTACTTGATGATATGCCTGCATACTGGATTCTTAAGTGGTTTTTTTTTTTTATCTTAGCCGCCTATCGACAGAAGTTAAGTGGCTCTCAACATGTCTTAGCTGACTTCCCTTATCTAGTCATCTCTTTTGACTGTCTAGCACTTAATTAGAGCTAAATGTAATGCTGGAACCAGGGTCATTATTAGATATGGCCATGCAGATGGGAATCTGCTTCAGCTTCCTTTTTAAAAATTTTTTTTATTATTTTGAAAGTAGTAAAACACAACAGAACAAGAAACAAGACAGAACAAAGCCAATTGAGACATTGTAGTAAAATTGGTACAGAACTTCACAGCAGGTTACCCAGATAACAGTAATAGGTACTAGTATATCTCATTATCTTCACAGTAGTTGTTCTTTCAATCAGGTATAGCAAAATCAAAGGAAATACAGGACATTGCAGAACTTATCAAAACAGAATATTGAATAAAGCAATATCATTAATCAGAACAAAGCAAAACAGTGATAAAAATATTTGCCTTCAAAGGTAGAAGGAAATCCCCCTTATTTGCTATATTGCATATCGTCAACCTCCCAAGAGATGCTCAGATCTCTGGCTCCCACTTGCTAACCAGAGGGGGTGGGGAATGGGATATTTGATTTTCAGCCTGCGTGCTGGTAGGCTCACAGCCACCCACCAGGGCGGCAAGCCAGTTGCTTTCTTTCCCAGCGCCCCAAGTTCCAACATACTGCTTCAGCTTCTTGGCAGGCTTCCTTCAGCTCTAGAAGAGGCCTACCCTCTGCCACACCCTCATAGATACTAGCAGACAGTGCGTCTATTGCTTTCAGCATTGTGCCTGAGACTGCTGGGCATACTGTTTAAGGATAGCCAAGACTAGTGTGGAAACAACACCCTGGTCCAGCAAGTGGCTTTAGCACTGAGCATATATATGATCAAATAAAGCTCCCACCTTCCCTGTATGCCTTGCCAACTTTCTGGGCAAATGCTTTATGCCTAAAGACTGAATTTTACCTTCTTGGTTTTTTTGTGTGTGTTTTTTTGTTTTGTTGTTGTTGTTGTTGTTGTTGTTATTGTTGTTGTTTTGGTACTGGGGATCGAACTCACATCCTCATGCTTGCCAGGCAGGCTCTTGTGCTGCTGAGCTATATCCCCAGCCCTATGCCATAATTTTTAATAAACTTTTTGTTTTGAAATATTTTTAGATTTATGGAAGTTCATATTGTTTTCAGTCTTTATTATATCAACATCAGAATTAAACATCTTGAGGATTGGCCTGAAGATGTAATAACCTTCACCCAAACCTAAAAACATTGAACAAAGGGCTAGAGACAGAGTCTGCTTAGATTTTCTAAGAATCTACCTCCAAGTTCACAGATAGCAGATATGTTCTGGTGTAGTCCAGCCATCAGATCCATCCTATAACTGACCTTGCATTGGCCCCTGAGGAGGGCAATTCTAACATTGCACTGAAGTACAGCCAGTGGGAATTCTTGTCTTGTTGTTTTGTGTGGAGCTGCTGAGTTGGTCGTTAAGTCTGCTCTAATTGATCATCTGTAGCCACCTCCTGGTGGGACACTCCATTACAGTCTCTTTTTGATTGGGAGCACACAACAGGGGTAGACCACTTTCAGTGTCTGGAGTAGATCCTTATCATACAAACTGTACTCAAAGAAAGCAGTGTCCTGAGATTACCTTAGGTTGAGCATTCTGTGTCAACTAAAACAAAAGGTAGAAATTTAGTCATGCCCTTGAAACAACCTGTGTATGCATTATGATTTTTTTTTTCTTTTGAGACAGAATCTCACTGTATAGTTCAGGCTGGCCTCAAGCTCATTACGTAGCCTAGGTTGGCCTTAAACTCATGGCAGTCCTCCTGCTTCAGCCTTCCAAGTGCTGGGATTGCAGGTATGCACCACCATGCCTGGTTGTTTTTTGAGACATGGTCTCACTGTGTTGACTAGTTGGTCTCAAATTCTTAGGGTCAAGTCCACCCTGAGGTATGTGTAAGACTCTTGTTTCAAAACAAACAAAAAGCTAAAATCAAATTCCCAGACTCAAGAGATCTCTTGTCCCAGCCTCCCAAGTAGCTGTGACCATAGGCACATCCCACGACAACTGGCTCTGTACCTGTTTGTTTAAACTGCTCTAAATAAAGAGGCCAGGGATTTAGCTCAGCAGTATAAGTGCCTGCCTGGCAAGCATGAGGTTGCAAGTTTGATCGCTAGTACCAAAAAAAAAATAAAATAAAATAAAGCTAAATAAATTAATAAATAAACTGCTCTTTTTCTTTTTTTTTCTTTGTACTGGGGATCGAAGTCACAACCTTGTGCATGCCAGGCAGGTGCTTGTGCTGCTGAGCTAAATCCCCAGTCCTTGGTTTTGTTTTTTTGAGACAGTCTTACTGTGTATTTCAGGCTGGCCTTGAACTCATAGTGATTCTTCTGTCTCAGCCTCCTGAGTGCTAAGATTACAGGGGTGTGCTACCATGCCTGACTCAAAGGTTTTTGTTTTTTGTCATCTTTTTTTTTTGGAACCAGGGATCAAACTCACAACCTCACATTTGCCAGGCAGGTGCTTATGCCACTGAGCTAAATCCCAGGCCCTGACTCTAAGGGCTTTTTAAAGATTTTTAAGATCTGATAGATTTTACTGTTGGATTACTAGAAAGCACATCACCTCTTGTGGATCGACCTAGGGTGTTTAGTTGTTTAGCTGCTGTGTTGGTTCCTTCTAAGTCCTTGGTATGTTTGTCTTGATTATTATAAGCTGGACCAAGGTGGAAATTTTGCATCTCATGGTGCCATTGAATACACCTGAAAGGTTTTGATCTTGGACCTCTTTCAAGCCCCTCAAGATCCAGAATGAAAGATGGATGCACTAGTACATGCTTGCATTCTTAGTACTTAGGAATTCAAGGCAGGAAGATCACAAGTTCAAAGTCAGCCTGGGCTCCCTAGCTAGATCCTATCTCAAAATATAAAAGATTGGAAGATCCGGGGAAGATGGCAGATTGACAGGTAGCATGGTAGAGAGCCTCTCTGAGAAAAACAACTCAGATGCTAGAATTTAATACCATGTAGAAGACCAGACAAAAGGAGAGGGATTCTCATGACCCAAGAAAAAACTGAGGAAAAAGAAAAGAAAAAGAAAAAAAGGGGAAAAAAATGTGGATGTAAGGCTGTAGCTAGACACGCTCTCACCGGAGCCAGTCCCACACTGTGCTGGGTGCATCTTAGTCGGGTGACTCACTCATGATCGAGCTGAAGTTGTGGTCCTGCCGAAATCGAGGTTGGTGAGCCAGAGACCCTTGGTGGGAGGATACAGAGCAACAGGGAGTGGAAGCTACGGTATGGCAAGCTGCACTAACCTGTGGTGAGTGCTAGGGGGTGACTGGCTGGACGACATATTGGAGTTGGGCAGTATGGGCCTGAATCAGCAACCGCAGTGGCATCAGTCGGCTGCTCCTGGTCCAAAGTGAACTGGTAGGATCTGCTTGGGCTGGGTCATACCCCTGGTCAGGACCCAATACCCAGGGACGAAACTGTCCTGATCCTGTGACATCCACAGGGCACAGACTAAAGTAGTGAAGGCACTCACTGGTTGACTGGCTCAGAGGAGAAGGACCAGCCCACATCACTGCTACGTGCACCTCACAGATCAACAGCAAACTGAAGAGTGTAACAATCCCCTAGCCAGCATGCTTCAGAAAAACCGTACCTGAGACCTCCAACATACACCTGTCTGAAAGAAACCAGAAACATGACAAGAGAAAGAAACTAGAAAAAGCCTCCAGCTGCTGACCCAGGGAAAATAAGTCTAGGAGAGGTAAATACAGAAGAGATCGAGGGCAGCAAACATGCAATATCAGACACGGCCTCAGCAGACATAAATAAGTACTTCCGTGACCTCATTGACAAACTTAAAACTGAAATTCTAACTCAAGTGAAACAAGATATAAGAAGATTAATAAAAGAAATGCTAAGCACCTCTCAAGAAGACACAGATGGAAGAATGGAGGAACCCAGAATAAAGGAGAGAAACCTTTGATGAAGAATATAAACAAAATCTAGAATACATGAAACAGATCCAAAGAGATTACCAGGAAATTAAAAACTCCATTGAAAGCTAGCAAAATTTCTTGACAGAAACTAAAGATAGACTTTCAAAACTTGAAGATAGATTTGCAGTGTGTGATTGTGAAAGAAAAGATCTCTTAAAAATAACAAGGAACCAGGAAGTAACAATATAAAGCCTAAAAGATGACAATACAAAGCCTAAAAGAGGATCTATAACTTAAGAATAATAAATATGAGCAAAGAAGCAGGGGTAAATAGAAATGAAATACAAAGGCTATTCACAGAAATAATTAAGGAGAACTTCCCAAGCATAGGGAAAGGAAATGATATTCAGATATATGAGGCATACAGAACTCCAGCCACCTACAACCAAAACAGAACTACACCCAGACATATAATAATCAAGATCCCAGAAATTAATTCATCACAAGAACAGAATATTAAAAGCCATCAGAGAAAAGAAACAGATCACCTATAAAGGAAAACCTATCAAAATCACAACAGACTTCTCAACACAAACTGTCAAATCAAGAAGAGCTTGGAGCGAAGTATTCCAAGCCTTGAAAGAAAATAACTTTCAACCCAGATAGATGTACCCTGCAAAACTATCACTCAAAATTAATGGAAAAACAAGATATTTCCATGACAAAGAGGAACTTGGGGAGTTCATGACCACCAATCCAACCCTACAAAAAACACTGAAGAACATTCTAGAGAGAGAAAATAATCACCAGGATTTCAGGAACAACGGCAGAGAGTCCTCAATGAACGGGGGCAGACAGTGAAATGAAGGAGAAAAGTAAACAACCAACGGCAGAAAAATAGCACAGCAGAAATGAGGCAGAGGTTGGCTATAATCTCTCACACAGATGGCCTTGATACACTAACCAAAGAATCACAGGCAGAGTAGATCAGGAGATAGGGTCCATCGAGATGCTCTGAATAGGAAATATAATCAACCTGAAAGAGGGTTAATGAACTGAAAGTCAAAGATGAGAAAACAATACTCTGTGTGACAGGGAACCAGAGAGAAATAGGGACATCTCATCCAGCAGCTGCAGATAGGTTGAAAACTCACGACACTTTTGTGCAGTGGAGAACTACTCAGCTATGAGGAAGGAAAACCTTGAGGCTTTAGTAAGTAAAGGAATACAGCTCATGATCAAGCTCAGGGATTAAAAGGTTCAGAACCACTTAGATAGATAGCAGGTTGCCCCCCAGTCGAAAAACTAAAGGAGTTAGTGGAACCCAAAATATACAAAGCACCCAGTGAAAGTGAAAGGGGAGGAATTGTCTAAAATAGGAAGGCAGAGGACATTGTTAATAGTGTATCAGGATTTAAAATCCACATTATTCTTATCACTCTGTTTAGTTTGATTTTATTCTGTTCCAGTCTGTCTGCTCCTACTAGATTTGAGGGCACAGACAGCTATCCCAAAAATAGCAGGATATACTATGGTAACTATCCTTAATTTCCTATTAACTGGAAATGAAGCCTGTTATTACTTACACTGTCTTACTATGACTGATCTTATTTGAGTCTGGTTTGTTAGATCACTGTTTTGTCTTGACTGATTTTATTCGAATCTGTCATGCTTGATAGTATCAAGTCTGAGAGTAGAGGCAACTACTCTGAAGACAACAAGATTCAACAGGATACCCATTCTGGTTTGATTATTAACTGCTTTTGAAGTCATATAATGTCTCCAATGTTTTGTTTTTATTAATATTACTAAGTACTGCTATGTTCAGTTATACTATGCCTGATGATATAGACAATTCTATTGAAAATAACAAGAGGCATCATAGTAACTACTGTAGATCACCTAGTATTGTGATTCTATATGACTGTTTTGTTTCGTGTTTTTCTAGGAATTTGTTTTATTGTCTTGTTTTCATTTGTTTTTCCCTCTAAAACAGAAAGGATAGGTATACATGTAGAGATTCATGCATGTGTAGAACTTCTAAACAGTTTATGAGAATTGATTATTGTTATTATAAAAAAGAGGAAAAGAAAGTACTCTAAAGCATATAACTGCATATATGTTTAAGTGTGTAACTTTGATAACCATATTACTAAGTTTTTGTTGGATAGGTGAACAGAACTGTTTGCAGTCTCACTGTTTGAATGTCTACTTTGTATGCTTTAGTTTTGTAACTTGAACAACTACTTCTAAGAGGAAAATATGTAATTATCAACTAGTGATTTCTTACTGTTTTTTTTGAAATTATGTATTATTTCTACCCTTTCTGTGTTTTTTTTCTTTAAATAAAATAAAATAAATATAAAAGATTCAAGGTGAAAATTCGTAGTGAGAAATATATGTCAACTGTGAGATGTCCTCAGATGTCTGTTCTTCCTCATTAAGACACTGGCATTACTCACCTCTAAAGAA
The DNA here is from genome assembly GCA_004027295.1 of Dolichotis patagonum. Lineage (NCBI taxonomy): Eukaryota > Metazoa > Chordata > Mammalia > Rodentia > Caviidae > Dolichotis > Dolichotis patagonum. The sequence goes on along the minus strand of PVJX010005882.1, from coordinate 44,121 downwards.
CACCAGAAATGACAAAAATGATAGACCCCCCCCAAAGCCACTGAAGGCCCTCATGCAGATCACAAGTAAAATAGTGCTGATTTTCTGACCTCCTGTTAGTGGGATATCTCCTCCTTGCAAAACTGCTGTGTCACCCTATTTATGAGGTTTTGGGTAGGTGAATCACCTGTAATTGGATGATAGGGAGCATGGCTAGTCTTTTGTTGGCTTTCCTTCTGAGGGTGGTTCTCAGTGTTGTCTGGTAAAAAGGCTCCATAGCTCTGGTTGCAGTTGACCTCCCCACTGGAGTGGACTGTGCCCTCTCCTCAAAAGATGCTGCAGGAAGGCCATGTTTGCTATGAGCAGTGACTTCACAGAACAAACTAACAGTAAACTTGCATTTCACATCCCTGTTTAGTGTGCTGTATCATTTGTTCTAAAGTGCACTTAGATAGTATTATCATTGGAACAGATAGTAGGATCTATAGCTATTTTGTTTTTCATTTTTTTGGTTTAGACAAGGTCTTGCTATATAACCCTGGTTAGCCTCAAACTCACAGTGACACCATCCAGCTTGTAACTCTTTTAATGTGAGGGGGAAAACTGATTATCAAAGTAGGCAAACAGAATTTCCTGAAGTTGACTCTTAAGTTGCCCTTTCCTTTCTGTCTTGAGGAAATCTCCTATGTTCTCTTCTTTGTGTGTTCCAAAATACCTTGGAGGAATCATTCTTTCTGTTTAGTTTTGAAGATACAATCTTTTTTTTTTTTTACTTTTTAGCGGTCCCGGGAATTAATCTTAGCACCTCATACATGCTAGGCAAACGTTCTACCACTGAACTTTACCCCTAGCTCCAAAGTTACAGTCTTGAGTCAACTCTAACTAGGTTCTTTTAAATGCTTCTTAAACCCAGGTGGTACAGACAGCATTGTCAGAAACCCAGGATCCTGAAGAGGTCTCAGTCACTGTCAAAGCCTTTATGACAGCCGACTTGCCTAACGAACTAATAGAACTATTACAGAAGATTGTTCTGGACAACTCTGTCTTCAGCGAGCACAGGTAAGGGTAAGGGTGTACTGAGGTGGCGGTGGTTAGATTCAGACAGCTGCTTGATATTCACACCCCAGGATATGTTGTCTTCCCTCACCGCGGGGGCTGTGCTCCAGGCTTCTTACTACCTTTTTGTCTTCAGTCCAACCTTCCCTTCTTTTATTTAAATCCTGCTGTCTCTTAGAACCCAGCCAAATTTTTGCTTTTCCCAGAAGTCTTCATTCTTCTTATTGTTCTGTCCTATACTACTGTGGAACCACAGGCTCAGATAAGGAGAACCCTTTGATAAAGGTCTGTAGTATTATAAGTATGCATTAAATGCTTGAAATCATAGTGAACCAAGAAAAGTTTGGAAAGAAGTAACAGGAGCTCCAGAATGGGGTACACAAATAGGGGAGACTTGGTGGAAGTAGGACATAGAAACCAAATGTGTGGGAACTGTGCTGGCAGAGGGAACAAGACAAGTGTTGTGGGGTCAGAGAGTATATTTCACCATAGTATTAGCTAACATGTTGCCACTTCCAAGTTCAGCAACAGAGTGCCATGAGTGCTAGTGCACACCTCTAATCCCAGCACTCAGGAAGCTGACTGCCAGGAGTTCAAGGCCAGCCTGGGCTACATAGTGAGTTCAAGACCAATATAAACTGTATAACAAGACCCTATCTCAAAAAAAAAAACTCACCATCATAGAGGCTGTGCCAGGTTATAGAGTATTAATATCATACATCCTGCTATACAGATTTAATTGGTAGACCAGAAAGGTGTTTTTTTGTTGTTTTTTTGGGGGGGGTTATTCTTTGGTACTGGGGATCAGACTCATGACCTTGTGCTTGCCAGGCAAGTGCTTGTGCCACTGTGCTAAATCCCCAGCCCCCAGAAAGGCTTTTGAGGGGGCTATGGTACTGCAGAAAGGAGGGGGGTGTTGCTTTTAAATTTAGAAATGCTGCATGGTAAATTATGGACTGTGTGATTACTATGTATTTTAGTAGAGTCATAAGCTGACTATTAATAGGGTGCATGAAGTGGCTAGAGTATTCTGCCTTGCTGTCTGACATACTGTTTCAATAATTAGCTTGTGGGTACTTCCAGTTGCTTACAAGTAGGTGGGTCTGATTCTGCTACCTCTTGAACACTGCTGCTTCTCACATATGCAGGAGGTCTTTGGAGTTCTCATTCTTTTTTTTTTTTTTTGGTGACTGTTTCACCAGACATAGTTTCATGTGTCGGTAAAAATGACCTGGACTGACAGTATGACATCCCAGATGCCTGGAAATTCAGATCCTATCACTGAACAAATATAAATTTTTAAATAAATTACCTTTTAAAATGAAGCAGTGAGCTAGCAACTAAATAAGTCTGAGAACAGAAAATAATAAAGAAAGGAGCTTATAGAACAGTCTGACTATTGCCAGATCCTGTTGAACCAAGGCTGTGGTTCTCCTATAAAGGTCAAGAAAACAAACCCTGAGCGCCTACAAAAGTGCAACATCTACTAAGAAACCTCTCCTTACATTAGATATATATGGATCTTTCATTCTAGTTGTGATTATAAGATCTGGGTGGGATAGAGAAACAAAACCATGAATATGATTTTTATGAAACACATCTAAAACATAAGGCTTATGAGAAGTTGAAAAGAATTTCAAAAGCAAATGCCATACTTAAAAAATGCTGGTATACTTACATGAGTATCAGAAACTAGACTGTAAGATAGCAAGCATTATTGAGTAGAAGACCAGGTACATAATGATGAAATGTTCTATCATCAAGGAGATAATTCTGAACTTACATGTGCCTAATAATATAGCCTCAAGATATATAAAGAAAAAGTTAACCACAAGGAAACTGGCAGATTATTATATTAGGCAATTTTAGCACACCTCTCCAAATGATTGATAGAACAGTTAATTTTTAAAAAAGGCAATAAATATATTTAAAGCATATATAAAAAGACAGTAGTAAATATATTTTAAAGGGAAGCATAACTATTGACAATTAATTGCATTATAACCTTGTTTCAATGAATTTGCATACCATGTATTCAGTGAATATGTATGAATGTTTTTCCAGTCCAGGCTGGCTTTAAACTTACAGTGGTTCTCCTGCCTTCACCTCCCAAGTGCTGGAATTAGACAAAGAGATTTTAAAACGCAGAGATAAAAGGCCAAAAGTAGTCGAGATGCTACTAAAATGAATACTAATTACTTGAGGGATTGAAGTAGGTGTTTGGGTAGAAGGTTCTCACTGTAATGTAAAATTATTATAAAACTAAAACAAGACAGTTTTAGCAGAATAAAAATTCCTAGCTGGGTGTGGTGGTGCATGCCTATAATCCCAGCACTCAGGAGACTGAGGCAGGAGAATCACTATGAGTTCAAGGCCAGCCTGGGCTACATAAGCCAGTTCAAGGCCAACCTGCACTACATGGTGGGACCCTGTCTCAACCCTTACCCCAAAAAAGATCCCTTTGTATTCTATACATATAAAAATTTATAACACAGTGACTTCTCATTAAATGGAAAATTGACTATATTATAAATTGGGCATCTCTTATACTGTGAAAAGATTTAAGGGTAAATGTCAAAACTATATTATTAAATTTTACATTTAGAAGAATATAAATGACCTAATAGGTTCTTTACCTGTCATAAAAACAAACAAACAATTTTTTAATGAAAAACACAGTAAGACTATGTTAAACTTAAGAACTTTATCATAAAGAAACTGAGAAAAGGAAAAATGACAAATGGGGACAATATTTGCAATGTAACATAACTAACAAAAGAATAGTATGGAGAGAATGTATATAATGAAAGAAAAACATAACCCAGGTTAACAAAAGAATAAAAGCAGAACACTAGAACAGGCCTTTCCACCGGTGAGTGGAAAGGCAGCTTATAAATCTAAGCAAGAATTCATCCTCATCAGGCATAGAAGAGGACAGAGGGAGGCCACCCATGTGCCTGCTCCCTAGGCCCTTCGCTCTTGCAAGCAGCAGGAATCTCACTCTCTCATCAGTGCTGTTGAGGATGTGAAGTAACTGGGCCTCTCAGGTTCCCCTACTGTGAGTGCTCTTTATACTTTAAAAACAGTGTGGTGCCAGAAGACAAATTTCTTCCCCTGATTATGAACCCTAGAGGAACTCAGCTAGTGCATATTAGGGGACACACAAAGTGCTCAAATTAATATGGTTTCCAATAGCAAAAATCTAAGAATAACCCAGGTAGCCATCAGTAAACAAATAGATTGTGATATAGTCCTATTGTAGAATACTAGACAACTTTGGAAATTTCCTTTTTTTTAACCCCAAACGGATGTCACTGTATACCTCAGGCTGACCTCGGACTCATGAGCCTCCTACCTCAGCCTTTCAAATCTGTCTATTTGTTCTTTCTTCTATCCTTCCTTTTTTAAAAATTTTTTTTAAATTTTTGGTATCAGAACTCGAATTCACAACCCCACACTTGCTAGTCAGATGCTTATGCCACTGAGCTATATCCCCAGCACCACCCCCTTTTTTAAATACAGAACTTGGGGACTGAACCCATACTAAGCTATATCCTCAGCTCTTTTTTACCTTTTTTTTATTTTGAGAAGGCTTTAGGGTCTTGCTAAGTGCCCAGGTTAGCATGTACCATCACACCTGGTTTTTTTTTCTTTAAAAATTATCATATAGTAAAATTGACCTTGAGTGAATACTTGTATAGATTTGTATTACTTTCACAATAAGGATATAGAATACTTTTATTACCCTTTAACACTCATGTTGGGGCTGGAGATTATAGCTCAGCGGGCATAGCACCTGCCTGGCAAGCACAAGGTCCTGAGTTTGATTACTATTACCAAAAAAATCCAAAAAACAAAAAACACTCACTTTTGCTAGCCACCTATACCTCCTGCCAGCCCCTAACACCTGGCATCCACCTTTCCATCTAGTTTTGCCTTTTCCAAACATTATGTTAATGGAATCATACAATGTGTGCTGTTAAGACTGGCTTCTTGCTGAGTGGCGTAGGTGCCTGCCTGGCAGGCACAAGGTCATGAGTTCAATCCAAAAAAAAAAAAAAAAGACTGGCTTCTTGCTCTTCCTATAAGTGGCCTAAGGTGACCTGTGAAAATGATTTGCTATTCTCTTGACCCAGAAATCCCCACAAAATCATGCAAATCACAAGGCTGAAATCTTCATCTTCACTTTAAGAACACCTGTGAAACTGCCTGGGCCATCACGGGTGTGCATATCTGAAAGGCCACCAAGTATCTGAAAGATGTCATATTAAAGAAGAATTAATGTTTGTTTGTTTTTTTAAAAAAAGCATTAATATGTGCCATTCTAGAGTTATAGTGGGACTGGGGATTTAGCTTAGTGGCTCAAGTGCTTGCCTGGTAAGTGTGAGGTCATGAGTTTGATCCCCAGTACAAAATAATAATAATAATAATAATAATAATAATAATAATAATAATAATAAAATTTTTAAAAATTAGAGTTACAATGGTGGAGTTGGTAGGTGTTGCCCAGGCCAAACAGTGGGACTGGACCCAAGGTCGGTGGCCCAAAAAGAGTACTGAATTTTTGCTGCACATGCTTAAAAATGCAGAGAGTAATGCTAAGCTTAAGGGTTTAGATGTAGATTCTCTGGTCATTGAACATATCAGGATGAACATACCAAGATGCACGGCTGTACTTACAGAGCTCATGGTCAAATTAACCCATAGGTAAGCTCCCCTTGCCACACTGAGATGATCCTTACTGAAAAGAAGCAAACTGTTCCTAAATCAGAGGAGGAAGTTGCACAGAAGGAAAAGATATCCCGGAAGAAACTGAAGAAACAAAAACTTACGGCGCGGGAATAATTCAAGCATAGAATAAATGCAAAGACTGGCTTCTTTCACTCTCAATGCCTTTGAGATTCATCCCCGTCACTGTATATATCAGTATTACATTCTTTTTTATTGCTGAATGGTATTCTTTTTATTAATATGTTACATTTGTTTATTTATCCTTTAAAAAGGACATTTGTAAAGACAGGAAGGAAAGCAAGGGAGGGAGGAAAGGCTGGGCATGATGGTGCATACCTTGGCAAGCTGAGGCAGGATGATCACTGTGACTTCGAGGCCAGCCTGGCTACATAGTGAATTCAAGGACAGTTGAAAGTACAAAGCAAGACCCTGTCTCAAAAATAAATAAATAAATGAAAGAAGCAAGAAAGGATAGCAAATAGACATTTGGGTTATTTTCAGTTTAGAATAAATATGAATACAGAACTTATAAGCATTTTTGTTTGAACAAACCCAGTAATTTTTGGATCACATGGTGTGTGTAATGTCAGACTATTTAAGAAGCTGCCAAGCTATTGTTTTCTAGAATGGTTGTATTATTTTTCATTCCCACCAACAATATGTAAGACTTCCAGTTTTTCTGCATTTTCACCTGTACTTGATATTATTGGTATTTTTTATTTTAGCCATCCTAATAAGCATATAGTGATTTTAACTTACATTTCTCTAATGGCTAGTGATATTGAGCAATTTTTATGTGCTTATTTACTATCCATATATCCTCCTCAAAGTATCATTTTAAATCTTTTGCCTTGTTTTTTAGTTGGGTTGTTTGTTTTTTTATTGTTGAGTTTTGAGAGTTCCAAGTCCTTTGTTGGAAATGTTGCTTGCATACAGTTTTCTTATTCTATAGATACTCTCTGTATTCTCTTAGTGTCATTCACAGAACAAAAGTTTTAGTATTTGTTTCACAGTCCCTGTAGCCCTCAAACTCACAGTCCTCTGGCCTTAGCCTTCCTAGTACTTAGATTATAGGTGTGGGACCACTATGGCCAGCTTAAAATTTTAACTTTGATAAAGTCTGTTTCATAAATTTTCTTTTATGAAGTATGCTTTGATGTTAAGAACTCTTCAGGGGCAGAGTTATAGCTCAGCGGCACAGTACCTGCCCAGCAAGTACAAGGTCGTGAGTTCAATTCCCAGTGCTAAAAAAGAAAAAAACAAAACTCTTCCAAATTCTAGGTCACAAAGATTTCCTCTTATGTTTCACTCAAAAGTTTTATAGCTTCTAATTTAGATCTATGATCCTATGTTTGCTGAGGTGTGACATTTAGGATGAAGTTCATCTTTTTTTCATCTGACATTATTTGTTGAAAATACTGTTTTTTTCTCCATTAAATTATTTTTGCATCTTTATCAAAAGTCAGTTGGCCAGGTAGTATGCATGATTCTTCCAACTTCATTTTTTAAAAAAAAAAATGTTACCTGTTCTAGTTCCTTTGCTTTTCATGTACATCTTAGAAATAACTTATCTATCTTACAAGAAAATTTGATGAGATTTTTATTGGAATTACCTGAAGTCTATAAATCGGTTTAGAGAGAATTGATATCTTTTGCTATATTGAGTTTGTAAAGGTGATGTAGCTCATGTACGTATTTTATTAGACTTGTACCTAACATTTCACTGTAATTATATTTTTTAATTTGCAATTGTACATTGCTGAACATTATTTCTATATAGAAATACAGTTGATTTTCTATGTTCACCTTTTATTCTACAACCTTACTAAACCTACTTATTAGTTTCTAGGATTTTTTCTTTTTGGTAGATTCTGAGTTTTTTTTTCTTTGTGGTTTCTTGTTTGTTTTGTTTTGAGATGTTCCTCTGAGCTCCCGACACTGAAAGCCTGGGCTCACACAGTCTTCCTGCTTCATCATTCCGAGTATGTGGGACTATAAATGGTGCCTTGCTTTGTGAAGTTTTTAAATTTTTCCCCAATCATATTTCCTGCAAATTTGCTGAAAATGGACATCATTGTTTCATCCATGATCAAAATGGAAAACATCTAGCTTCCCACCATTAGCTCTGAGGGGGCAGTTTGCTTAGGACCTTCATAGTGAGTTATGGTCCCACCCTATCCCCTTTTTTGAGGAAGATCTCACTAAATTACTAAATTACCAGGCTGAGTTTAAACCTGCTCTCCTACCTCTACTTCCCAGGGTGCTGGGATTACAGGCATGAACCATGCCCAACCAGTTGTGAGCTTTTTATAGATGTACTTCATCAAATTCAAGAAGTTTCCTTATATTGCTAGTTGAGAATTTTAACCATTAACAGGTATTAGATCATCATATGCTTTTTCTGAATTATTTGGTAATGATCATGTGATAGTTCTATTTTAGGTTCTTGATATATGGTGCATTGCCTTTATATATATGGTACTAGAGACTGAACCCAGAGCTTTTGCAATTAGCACAGTCACAATCCTTTTTATATTTTTAATTTTGAGACAGGCTTTCACTAAGTTGCCCAGGCTGGGCTTCAGCCTGTGATCCTCCTGCCTCAACTTCTAATAATGCTGGAATTATAGGTATACATCGTCACACCTGGCTAATTTTTTTCCATTTTTTATATACTTCTTTTTTTTTTTTTTTTGGTACTGGGGATCGAACTCATGACCTCACACTTGCCAGGCAGGCGCTTAAACCACTGAGCTAAATCCCCAGCCCTTCATTTTTTAATAAAGTAAAAGAAAAATTTTATAATATAATCTAGTATGATTGAAGAAAAGCAAAGTTCAAAAACATGTTAAACTACCTATATTCCTTGGGAGTATAGTTTATGTGGCAAAACTATAAAGAATGGCAGAGTACCTCTGAGTTGGACAACTGGGCTACTGGGAAGCCAGAGCAGCCTTCCCAGTAACTAGTCATGTTCTGCTTCTCCTAGTAATACTTCCCTGAGACTTTGCCATAATGTTTCTCTTTAGGATTCATATACATTATAAATCTCTCTTATATCTACTTACTGGTCATGTATATGTATAAAATTACCTTTTCTCACACCTAAAGAGTATTTAGTATTCTAGGAGGCTGAGGCAAGTAGACTAGGCAATTTAGTGACCTAACACAACCCTGTCTCAAAATAAAAAATAGAAAGGGCAGAGGATGTAGCTCAGTTTGAAGAGCCTAGGTTCAATTCTCAGTAACTGAAAAAAAAAATTGTGTATCTTGGGCTGCCTGAACTACTGAAGAGTGCTGTGAGCAGCATTCATTCTTAGACACCACAATGACCACCCCATCTCCACAGGAATCTCCAAAATCTGCTGATCCTGACCGCCATCAAGGCAGATCACACACGGGTCATGGAATACATCAGTCGTCTGGACAACTATGATGCCCCTGACATTGCGAGCATTGCCATCAGCAATGCACTGTATGAGGAGGCCTTTGCCATCTTCCGCAAATTTGATGTCAATGCCTCAGCAATCCAGGTAGGTGTTGCAGGCAGTCTTGTAGGGCCCTAGCATCCCGTGCTGTACTGCACATGCCTCCTGGAGGCCTTTATCATCACCAAGGGTGTCAGACACTCAGACGTCCAGTACATCTTCTTTTGGATGCTTTGCTCCTCTCTGCTCCTCCCAATTGGTTGGATCCTTGCCTTTACCTTCTCTGCTAGTGTCTTTTCTGCTCCCCACCACTCTCTTAGGCTTTGGTACCTGACACTAGGTTCACAGCCCTTTCTCTATGCCTTTGTTAGTTTATCTCATCTCTGTCTGGGACCACCACAAGAACCTTGCCCTTAAAATGACTCCTGTCTCTGTTAATTCATCCAAGAAATACTTAGCAAAAAAAAGAAAGAAAAACTTAATGCCCAGTTGCTTTGCACTGAATTAAAGTGATCATGAAACTTTAGGCAGAATGAGCAACCAAACAAAACATTTGCCTCCTGAAGCTGACTAGGTGTTGTGAACAATTCAAATCCTTCTCTAACCCTAGGTCTTAATCGAGCACATTGGAAATCTAGATCGAGCGTATGAGTTTGCTGAGAGGTGCAATGAGCCTGCTGTATGGAGTCAGCTGGCCCGAGCTCAACTGGAAAAGGACTTGGTGAAGGAAGCCATTGACTCCTACATCAGGGCAGATGACCCTGCCTCTTACCTGGAGGTGGTTCAGGCAGCCAACAAGAACAGTAAGTCAATACCCTCTCCAGAGCTCTGCTTCTCACTGGTGTGATACATGATCAAGGCAAGATGTTGAAGAGATTCCCAGGAATGTCAGTGTATTTTACATCCACAGAAATCACAGTAAACAGTAAGAAAATTTTTTCCAAAAGAATCTGAGAGTAATATTATTCTCCTAGCTTTTCAACCCACTTGACTGTTGCCTTTTCTTTTTATATATATAAGATTTTATATATATATATATATATATATATATATATATATATATATATATATATATGATTAGGTAGTTTTGATACATAGATAATTACAGTTGTGATAATTCTAAGGTCAGTGACTCATCCCCAGTTTCCTGGGGATATTCTTCTGGTGTATCTAGTTGATTGTAGCACTGTCTTCTCCAAGGGCTAGAATAAGCACCCCAATGCCTAGTGAAATCTTTGCTTGGGGACAAGGAGACTTCTGTCCCCAGGAGTGACTCATATACGATTCTGCTACTTCCCCTTCTCCTTCCTTGGATAGAGCTTTGTTTACTGAGGAAAGCCAGGACCTTGTAGGCCTTTCCTGGAGTCTGAGCTGCCCATGAGGCATGACTGGAATGATAAACGTGTCTGGCTAAGGACAGAACAAAAGGAACTGAGCCTCCGTTTGAAATGACCATCTCTGGCCTAACTTGTCTTTGTTTTTTGCCCTTAGACAACTGGGAGGATCTAGTGAGATACCTGCAGATGGCCCGGAGAAAGGGCCATGAGTCCTGTATAGAAACTGAACTTATTTTTGCGTTGGCTAAAACCGGCCGTCTATCTGAGCTAGAGGATTGTATTAATGGGCCCAACAATGCCAACATCCAGCAGGTAGGCTGTGCCCCCTTGGGACAGGAACTACCACAGTAATAGTTAGGCCAGGAGCCCTCCTTAGAATGACACAAATTCATGATAGTGAGAAACAAGCCATTTACAAAATTATATAACTTCTGCTGTCATTGATGGAAATTAAACATTATGGAATTTGACTTGCCATCAGCTGTGCACATCTCAATGGCCCTCCTTGTGAGGTGTGGTAGTTCATGCCTGTAATCCTAGCACTCAGGATACTGAGACAGGAAAGTTGCTATGAGTTAGAGACTATATCTCAAAAACAAAACAAACAAACAAACAAAAAAAAGGCCCTCCTAGAGGAGGTGTTAGGACTTAATGTACAGGTGTTATTCTTATCACAAGAAAACAAAATGAACAGACTAACTCAGATTTAATGATCTGATACATGAAAGATATATATTGAAAATTAGTAACCTTCCCGTATACCCACATTAACCAAATAAAATAATGGGGAAAAAAACAGTCCTTTTTAAATGGAAATAAAACAAAAATGTCTAAATAAACCCTAACCAAAGACAGTACTAAATGAAAGAAAGATCTAATTAATAATAAAGCCTCCCATGCAAATGAAATATTATCCCCTGGAAAAAATGATAGAGAAATGAAGGGATAATGAAAATATATTCTAACTCTACAGTACTACAGATGTCCTGTCCTTCAAAAAGGGCACATAGGGGCCAGTGATTTAGCTCTGCAGTATAAGCGCCTGCCTGGCAAGTGCAAGGTTTTGAGTTTGATACCCGATACCAAAAAAAAGTAGTAAGGTACCTTTGAAAAAGGGCACATAGACTTTGAAAGGGATGAAAAATTCATCATATAATTCTTTAATCAAAATAAAATTCCATGCCAGGTGTGGTGACACATGGCTATAATCCCAGCACTCAAGAGACTCAGGTAGGAGGACTGTTGCAAGTTTGAGACCAGCCTGGGCTACAAAGTGAGTTCAAGGCCAGCCTGAACTGCATAGCAAGACACTGTCTCAAAAAAAAAAGACCAAAAAATAATAATAAAATAAAATAAAATTTCAGATAAAATAATTAAAGGTAAAAACTGGGTGTTGGCTAGTGATATAGCTCAGCAGCATAAGCAACTGCTGGCAAGCTCACAGCCCTGAATTTGATTCCTGGTGCCAAAAAAGAAAAAAAAGCTGAGTGTATTTCTTTAATTAAAAAATTTTTTTGAATAGTTGAAATTGGCATAGCCATATGTTAGATTTATTTTTGTTTGTGGTACCAGGGATAGAACTCAAGACTTTGAAGTTGCCAGGCAGGCACTTTAGCCACTGAACTAAATCCCCAGCCCTTATTTTTTAATTAATTAAGTTTATTGGTACATTTTAGGTATACATAATTATCACATTCATTATAGAGAATTTGTACCTATACATGACATAACTTGATTCTTTTTTTTCCCCTTTCTCTACCCACCCTTCAAACAATAAACATTTTTTGAAATATTATTTGAATCTTTACATAAGAAAAGAGTTTTCAAGCATTTAGACAGTGAAAGAAAGCACAAAGAAGAATATCAATTTATCATTTATTTATGCCAGCTGGAACCACCCATGGTACATGTATGACAAACCATCCTATTGGATCTAATCACTTTTTTTTTTTTTTTTTTTTTTTGTGCCAGGAATCAAACCTAGGGCCTTGTGCTTGCCAGGAAGGCACAATACTGCTGAGCTACATCCCCACCCCTGGATCTAATCACCTTTATCAGTCTTTTTACTAATAAAATTTATAAAAAGTCTATAAATAGGTACAATCTAGTTAGTTGTTTGAATTTAAATACTGCCTATATATAAATATTATATATTATATTTATATATAAATATTATATACTATTCATGCCAATTAAAATTATTACAATAATCAACAAAATTTTCCTTGAATTAATTTATATTCATGAATTTGTTTAAAATATTTTATATATAAAAGCAGCTGATTCGTGTAGAGTGTGCAAAACATAATGTATCTGGCTTATTTATTTTTTATTTATTGTCTTTTTCAGACAGGCTCTTGCTATGCAGTTCAGGCTGGCCTTGAGCTCACTTTGTAGCCCAGGATGGTCTTGAACTTGCAATGATCCTCCTGCCTCAGCCTCCCAAGTGCTTGGGTTGTAAGGGATGCACCACCATGCCTGGCTGTTGGCTTTTTTTAATGGCTAGAGCAGCACCCATTTTTTCAGATAATTTTCAGTAACATTCTCTACATCACTTGCATGCCTTTCTTGCTGATTTTGATTAAGCTTTTATAAAGTAAATGTTACTTTTTTTCAATAATTTGCACCCATGGCATTTCTTCATGGGTTAATGGTTTATCAGTAATTAATTCTCGGGCTGGGGATTTAGCTCCAGCAGCATAAGCGCCTGCCTTGCAAGCACGCAGTTGTGAGTTCGATCCCTGGTACCAAAAATTAAAAATAATGATAATAATAATAATAATAATAATTAATTCTCTACATTTTAACATGGAAATCACAAATACCTCATCACTCTGGTATATATAATATGCGTGTACAACTACTGTTCCACAAATTAGCTGTATTACTATCTTTTATAGCATTTTAATATTTTCCTTAAGGAATTGTAATATGGTGACTTGTGGTGTGCTAAATCAATGGTTTCCTTTGCATTATTGTCATCAAAGACTGCCTGAGGAGTACAGACTGCCCAGTGGGACAGTCATGCATGTGCCACCAGTAGTTCAAGCTACCTAATAGACTCAATTCCAAATCGAGCTTCCCAGCAGTAAGACATACAAATTATGGCCCCATTGTGAACATGTTCAAACATGATAGCATGATTTATACTAATAAAAATTAGTCAGTATCTAACAAAAGGAAATAATAGCATCCACTAGTGGAATATAGTATAACCTTTAAAACTATTTAGAATCTGGTTGTTTTGTTTTGTTTTCTTGGTATCAGGAATCAAACTCATGACCTCACACTTGCCAGGCAGGCACTTGTGCCACTGAGCTATATCCCCAGCCCTAAAAGAAGCCTTTCAAATCAAGTTCAGACAGGGTGAAAAATGGCACACATGATACAATAAACATATATGACTGGAAAAGTGCTCACAATAGGAACTGTGAACAATTCAGAGATATAGAATGTGTAGTACTATATCATTATCCTCTTAGTTGCTTGTGTTTACAAAGTTTTTTTCCAGTTAGTGATCATATAATTTCAAAAATTGACTTCATAGTCACAAAATTAATAAAACTGTTAGATAATAAAATCTTGCCCAAACTCCCCTTCTGAATTAGTACCCAGTCTTCCAGAGTGTGAGGCACTGCCAAGTAGCGGGGGAGCTTTGTCGATGTGGCTGCTGGGCTGCAGAGGAGGGGATCTCTGCCTCTGGGATCATGTTGGCCCAAAGCATTGCAAGCCTACCTACTGTCTGTCAGCCTGGGGGCCATGCCCAGCTCATCACCCATTTATATGTGTTTCCCAGTCTGTGTCTGCCAATTGCATCTTTATTAGGTCTTTCTACTCATTTTCCATGTGTTCTGAGTTTAAATGAGTCTTAAATGTTTAATATAATATTTCACTTTCTCGTTCATTCAACAAACTGTTACTGAGCTTCTACTATGAACGAGAGTGTAAAGCTGTAGATGTAAGACTGAAAATAGAAGTTGAACCTGTACCCACATAAAGAGATGAAAAAAAACACCTGGCATAATGTTGTGGGGGGAGGGGGGAGACATGATGGGATGTGAAATGGTTAAGTGTGAAAAGGAGAAAGGAGGTGGCGACTGGGAGTATATGGGTGGGCATTTCAATATTAGACTAGGCCTTTTGGTGAGGGCTGAGTCCTCATCTCTCTGTAGGGAGCCCTTAGAGCAGACAGAATAGTGAAAGCGCAGAGGTCTCATGAGTGTACAAGAGCCATGTAGAGAGGGTCAAGGTGACCACAGCCTTTGAGCCAAAGCGGGAAAGGTAGTAGAGGGAACGGAGTTATTGCTTCCGTGAGGCAGGGCTCATTGTTAGGACTGTGGCTCTCTGAGGTTACAGCAGAAGTGTGTGAGCTTACCTGCATGAAAGGGAATGAGGCGGGAGGAATGTAGGCAGGTGCTGATGATGACAGCACATAGAAATTGTTAACATGAGCAGTAAAGCACAGCCCACCTGTGGATGTATCTATGGAAGAAGTGACAGGTTTGCTGTGGATGTCAGTGTGAGAAGAGAGAGGCAAGGCCAAGTCCATGTTTTGGAGTTGTGCTTGGGGAGACAGGAGCAGAGTGAGGACTATTCAGGCTCAATCATGGCTGACCTCTGCTGCATGTCATATGGATGCATGCAGCCAGCTGGAGGAGTTAGCTTTCAGAGAAGTCCAGACCACAGATGTGCACATAGCAGCCTGCAGTGCAGACAAAGTTCATTGCCACTCCCACATCCCAGGATTCTGCACACAGTGGACTTGGTAGTAGAGGTGTGAAGTGAGATCGCATGGGCTGTAGACATAAGTTGGGGACTCACTGTCTGGCAGCAGAGAGCAGTGGAAGTGGGATGTAGCCCAAGGGTGGGGAGCAAGCAGAGGTGTTCTGGACACTGCATTGGCATCTGGAGAGTAAAGGACATGTCACAGAATCAGGGGCAAGAGGCTGATTGCAGAGGACACATGGAAGGAAAGTGGAAAGATAAGGCTGAAAGGAGCAGTATTTGTTATGTTTTGTTTCAAGCTGGGAAAAGAACAGTGGTTCCTTAAGGTTGCAGAAGTGGTTTTATATCGAGGGTGATATTGAGGGCTGGGATCCTGACATCGAACAGAATAAAGCAAGCGTACCAGTGGAATTGGGCTTGGTGGTGTGAGGAAGTGGACAGCCACAGTCTGGTGCTGCAGGGCTGCTATGATGGTGTTTGTTTTCTCAGGAAATAGGAACCCAAGTACTCCCCTTGAGAAACTATTGGAGGTGTTTTGTTCTGTTTTGTTTTGAGACAGGGTCTTACTATGTAGTTTGTGTTGGTCATAGTCACTATATAGTCCAGGCTGGCCTTGAACATGCAGCAATCCTCCTTCCTCATCCTCCTGAGTGGTGGGATTACAGGCTTGCACCACCACATCTGGCCACTGGAGGTTTAAAAAGAAAAAATACAAGGATGCTGGGCAGGAAAGAATATGGATTAAGGAAGGAGGACTGGAAGCATGGCAAGGCTGTCTGAGGTTCATGATTATGAATTCAGAGACCCATCAATACTTTGGGCTTCTGCTGTTTGCATGTAGTTCTACAGGCCCAGGTAGGGAATATGCAAAGAATTAGCTCTGAAAGCAATCAAGGCAGTTGAGAGTGAATACCAAGAGCCACACAGCTTGACAGTAGCTGCCAGCTGGGTAACTAGTGTAAGCCGGCACAGACAGAGTAGCAGGGGCAGTAGGAAGTCGATAAAGTCACTCAGTTGGTAGAGGTGAGGTGCTTGGGACAGTGACAATGAGCTGAACTGGTAGGGGCTAGGCACAGTAGGTAACTGTGGTAGGAGTTCGTGGGGCAGCAGGACTCTGACAAGGTTTAAGGTATGGCTGTGGCAACGACTGGCTGCTGTCATGAGGAAGACAAGGTCCTTGGAGCAGGGGTGGTCAAAGAGATTGTCAGGGAATGAGGAAGATCTGTAAGTGGCAGTCAGGTGATGCTGACCCAAGATTCGTAGTCAGCAGTTTGTAGTGGGGACAGAGGAGAGCAACCAGGAACAGAAGGCGCAGACCTCTACAGCGTGACCAGAGGGTTCAGGTGTAGAATATGATAGCCAGGGCCTGAGAGCTGCTGGGATGAAGAAGCTCACAGACAGAGACTGTCTGGAGTAAGGGTGGGGAGGGTCCATGGATAGGAGGCTTGCTTTACCTTCTAGGGTCTCTACATGATAAGAAAAATGTTCCTTCTGAGGGCTATAGATGGAGCTTAGTGATAGAGTTCTTGGCTAGCGTGCATGAGGTGCTGAGTTCCATCCCTAGCATCACAATAAAAAGAAAAGAGATGCTTCTCAGCAAGCAGAAAAATACCAAGTCTAGAGAAACCCTCATGTGTAAGAATGTCTAACCAGAACCCCCAACTTGTCCATAGGTTGGAGACCGCTGTTATGAAGAGGGCATGTATGAGGCTGCCAAGCTGCTGTATAGCAATGTTTCTAACTTTGCCCACCTAGCTTCCACCTTGGTCCACCTGGGTGAGTATCAGGCAGCAGTGGACAGCAGCCGCAAGGCCAACAGCACTCGGACCTGGAAGGAGGTAAGCTGTAGAAAGTCTACTGGAAAGAACTTTCTGACAAGCATTCTCTCCTGTCCTTCCTGTTGTACTCTGCATTCTTCTGCCAAACAGTATGAATCTGGTCCAAGCAAAGATCTCAGTCCTTTAGGACTTAGAGAACTTTATAAACTAGCATGTATGGTGGGAGGCAAAGACCCTGGACAGCTCCATATCAGACCAACTTCCGGAAGCTATCTTAATACCATGGAATTTTCAGCATTGTGAATCTTATCACACCACTTCCTAAACATGTCTGTCTAGTAGCATAGTTACTATAAACTGGTATGCTTGGGGTCTTGCAGCAAATTGGTAGAGTGGCTCTCATAAATCAGAATTGTCTGAAAGTACACAAAATTTTGTAAAGAGATGAATCTCTGAAGCATCAATAAAAGATTCAAATCAGTTTCAATGTTCAATATTAAGGCCTTTGTTAAGAAGTATGTACTTTTGAACTCTGTTGTTCTGTTCAGAATGAATAGGCAATCAGCCATGCACAGTGGCACACACCTGTAAGCCCAACACTTGGGAGCCTGAGGCAAAAGAACTGCCTCATTCATAGTGAGTTCAAGGCCAGCCTGAACTGCACAATAAAACCTTGTCTCAAAAATAAGAAACCAGGCCCACAGATTTAGGCATAAGCTTAGTGGCATAACAAGGTCATGAGTTTGATCCCCAGTACCAAAAATAAAAATAAAAAACAAAAAACAAAAATGAATAGAGTCACAAGAAAAGATGTTTCCAGCAGCATGAGAGGATGTGTTGTAAAGTATAGTGTATAACAAAATCCCTGGTGTATGAGAGTTGGAGGGGTGCTAGTGTATATGTCACATGTGAAAATAATAGGCCAAGAGTCAAGGATATAGCTCAGCAGTGTAGCACCTGCCTGGTAAGCGTGAGGTCCTGAGTTCGAATGGTGGTACCAAAAAAAAAAAAAGAAAAATAATAGGCTAGAGATTGTCTCAAGCTAATGACAACTGGGTTATGTGATTGTTTATGTGCATCCTCTGCTTTATCTGCTTTGAGAACATGGGCTGTTTATAGAAGGTAAGGAAAGTAGGGAGACTGCAGTGAACTCAGCTCTGATTTTGACCCAGAGTGATCTAGCCCTTATAAGAATCTCAGCTCCATGGCCCCTCTGCACAGGGACCTGCTTCATTTCTCACACCTGTTACAATGCAGAACATACATAGTACAGTGCAGAAAACAAAAGAACCATTTGTCATACTCCTCCTATATAAACTTCACTCAGATACACTATGTTCTGATGATATTTATTTTTGAGCTGTATTAAACCCTTTTGATACCCCAAACCTCAGATTCCAAGATGATTCTTCAGTTACCTAAACCAACCTCCATATCCCAGAGCTTAGGAAGTAATACATACATTTTCTTTTCTCCATGATCTCAAACACTCCCTTGGCCTGAAGATTATTAATATAATTTTTCTTCCAGTCTTGGGCAGCTCTTACAGTAATCTACTTGTTCAGAACCGCCTGTTTGTTTATGAGCTCTTCATTTGGTATTTCTGCATTCTCAGCTACATGCACTGCTGTGGAGCTGGGTCTTGTCTTGAGGACACTCACTCTGAACGCCTTCCCTAGGTGTGCTTTGCCTGCGTGGATGGGCAGGAGTTCCGCCTAGCACAGCTATGCGGCCTTCACATTGTCATTCATGCAGATGAGCTGGAGGAGCTGATACACTATTACCAGGTGAGGAGCTCTGCCAGGAATGCAGAGGATGAGTGATATCAACACCCCAATTAAAGGGATATTGCCACCTCAGTACACAACAATCACCAACACATTGCATTTATGGAGAGGCATCACGTCTGTAGGAAAGATTCCTTCTATGTGCAGCCAACTAGTTTATAAGTTAAATTCACAGTGTCTCGTTAGCTTCTCTGGGCCTCTTTTTAGCTTCTCTGGACCTTGGGCTGGTATTGGGATTTTTAAAAATCCTCTCTTACCTCTTGTGTCTGGGTCTTCAGAAGCTAAATGGCTTACTCAACAGGGACATCCCATAGAAAACTTGTTGACAATATGGGGAAAGTCATGACAGAGCCACTGTGTGTAGCCAGTAGTATGTGTGAGGATCAGATGCCCTAAGGACAAGCACATCCAAGAGAGGGTCCCAGGGGTTACACTTGGCAGGCAGGGCACTGTTCACATTGCACATGGGCTCTGAAGCAGAACAACTGATACACATCATCCACATATGGAGAGTTATAGCCCTCTACCTGTGGGGTTTCTGAAGCCATCTAGTCCCACCACACTGAGTAAAATGTAACATGGAAGGGACTGCAGCTAACTCAGGAGAGACAACAGGGTAAGACAACTGAGGGGTGCTAGAGAAAGCCAGGAGCAACATAGGAACACATCTTTTTTGAGGTGATCTTGCTATAGAGAAGAGTAGAACAGTGGGGTGGTAATTGGGTGGTAACAGAGTCACGATAAGAGAGTGTTCTAGACAGGATACTCAGAGGATATTTTGTGCTTGCTTCAGCAGCATATATGCTCAGAGGATGTTTTCTGAAGGCCATCTATGGAGAAGAACATCGCTAGGGCAGTGGCCTTGGTGGAGGCTGGAGCCATAGCTGGTGGGCGCCAGACAGGAGCACAGGCAGAGTGCCTTAGAGTATGCAAATGCTGCAGGCAAGGGTATCAGAATGAAAGCATGGAAGTGTCTGGAGGTGGAGGAAGGGTGTGAGCTGGTCCCTGCAGGGGTCTTCTCTAGGTCTGTGGTCATAATGTACAGGGATACAGTGCACGTGGTTGGTGTTTTTCCAGGGCTCCAGCATGGTCTTCAGTCTGTGACCAAGACCTGTCTTATCCAGGGAGCGTGGCTAAGAAGATTGAATCTGAATGCAAGCGGCTGGCCATCACAACTGGGGATGCAGTCACATAACAGGGGGCAATGGTTGCATTCTGAGTGGAGTTAGCTTTTAGGAGTAAGAGTTCCAAAAGGAGTGCACTGTGAAGACAGAAATTAAAACAAATCATCCTCAGACTCTACAGTGCTCAATTTTCTGTTTGGCATGGTATAGGCACACCTGTAATTCCAGCATTCAAAAGACTGAGGAAGAGAATTGGGGGTTGGAGGCCAACCTACAGTGTTTAGCAAGACCCTGTCTCAAAAAATCATTTTTAAAGCAACACCAGTTTGTATTTAAACATAAGAACTGCAGTGTTAGGGGCTGTTTCTCAACACTTGACCCAACATGACCCAAATAGTCACTAAGTGAAATGGTGTCATCTGTAGTTCTGTATACTGCCTCAGGATCATTCCTACTCACTGCACTTGGCCTATGCTTGCCCTGCCTTTGGTATGGGTCTGGCTGCAGAGAAGTGCAGATTCTTTGCTATAGCTGTGGGTGTTGGTCTACTAGGATCGTGGCTACTTTGAGGAGCTCATCCTTTTGCTGGAGGCAGCCCTGGGCCTGGAACGGGCCCACATGGGCATGTTCACGGAGCTGGCCATCCTCTACTCCAAGTTCAAGCCACAAAAGATGTCAGAGCACCTGGAGCTCTTCTGGTCCCGGGTCAACATCCCAAAGGTACCTGTGTACTCAAGTTTCTGGCTGCCAGGTCCTCAAGTGACACATGCCAATTCTCACCTGTGTCCTCCCTATTCAGGTGCTGAGGGCTGCAGAGCAGGCACACCTCTGGGCAGAGCTGGTGTTTCTCTACGACAAACATGAGGAGTATGATAATGCCATCCTTACCATGATGAGCCATCCCACTGAGGCCTGGAAAGAAAGTCAGTTCAAAGATGTCATTGCCAAGGTAAGCAGGGATGCAGATCACCAGTGCCTGCCTGCTGCTGGCAGATGTGTTCTGAGTGTGCAGGACACAAAACTGTCAGCTCTAGAGAAAGAGCACAAGAAATGCCTATAGTGGAGGAACCAGCCCAGGGCTGCCCAGGAATAACCTTCCCTCCTTTAGTCTCATTGGGCTAACTAGGACAGTGAACTCCACTTGCTACCACAACAAGTTTGAGTGGCAGCCTCAAGCAAGCCAATGCTACTATATGTTTTTGGTCTGATTTTGTGCAGCCTCAGGAGCTGTCCTTTCCTCAGCTATGCATGCAAATTAGGAGGAGATAAAATTCTGTCATCAGTCCCCAGGCCTTTTGAATTGAGTGTCTTCCTTTTGTTCCCAGTGTCGTGGGGTGAATAATTGGCCCACCAACCTCTTTCCCCTGCAGTCTGCAGTGAAAAGGAAGCGTCCTGACTACATCTAGTCCCACCACTCTCCAATCAGGGCCAGAACTTTCTGGTATTTATTGGCCTTCCTCAGGAATCTTCTCTTCCACGTGCAGCTGGTGCAGTGAGTGTAGGTGGTGGCCAGGTGCCAAGGGAAGTCTTTGGCTCCTGGGAACTATCTGAAGGAAGAGTCATCCTTCAGGTAGAGCATCACACTTATAAGGTTCTTGGTGGGGAACATCCATGTCACCTGGCATGGTACTATGGAACTTATAAGCCTCTGATGGGTCAGCTCACCCTGCACAAGATCTGCAGCTTTCTAATAGAATGCATGCAGATAACATGCTGCTGTGACCCATTCCATGTAGATAGGTCCAGAGGCTTTACTATCCATACCTAATCTGTTCTATGGGTAGTTTTTCTGTTTAACTCCTTAGATACTTAAAATGGTGTGCCACAGTTGAAGTGGCAGTGCTTGTTTCTTAGTATACATAACATACACAACAGCAGGACATATGAGGCCTGTCGTGTAGAAGAGCAATGTCTCTTGTCTGCCATACATGGGACTCATAGCCAAGCCCCTTTTTTGGGTGATACACAAAGCTTCTGCCACTCTGCTGTGTGGGAGACATGTCATAGCAGCTCTAATGTGAAGGACAAGCAGGGTAGAAATGACATTCCCAGTTAAGGGACCAGTCAAGGGTGACATTCAGTCTGTATTACACAGGAGACAAGATGCTTTGCAGTCTACTCAACACCTGGCTAGATAGTGTCAGGGCAAGCAGGGGGCTCACTGATAAAGATGGGGTTGGCACTCTTGCCATCTCTGTCACTGTGGCCCAGGAACTTCGTCACTGTAGACTAACATGATCAGTGAAATGAACACAGTGGTTCCTCCCTGCCAAGTGGTCAGTGGCAGGGGCCTCAATGCAGGAGGTGCTTCTCATATATTAAACACACACCAGTGGTCACCCTGGAGTTCACTACAAAATCTACAAGCCTTAATTTTCTACAAAACTGAGAAGTAGCCCTACCCCCTGGGTTCTGTGATGTTCCTGATCCTTTGTGTGGCCAGTGACGTCACCCAGTGTCTGTCCCAGCATGGCTCCAGGGAAGAGCACTGCATGGATGCCAGTGCTCCCTAGGTAGAACAGTGGGTGTGGCAGATGGTCCATAGACCTACTGAACTGCGGAGTGGCAGAAAACTCCAGAGCCCTGCAGCTTAGCACCAGTGACTTAGGTGAGAGTATGACTAATATGGCACCCTGGTATGAACATGGACTTGTTTAAGAGTTGAGAATGTCCGTCATCCCACGTGCCCATGGAGGGAAAGCCAGGGAAAGTTGGACCTGGTTTCAGTGACCACTGTCAACTCTACTGGCCCATATGACCTAGTATGAGAACCTTAGAGAGATATGTGTCCCTGTACATCTTTTTGTCCCACAGACATCCTAAGGCAAGCCAGGACAGTGGGACTTAGACAAGGTGAATTGTCAGGAAAGGTAAATTTGAAATCTACCTGCATACCTCATACTGTGGGACATCCGCACTCCCCCCTCTGCTTGTGGTGAAGGGACCAGCCTGGAAGGATGACAGGTTCTTGGATCTAATGTCGGCATATCCACAGCAGCTAGGGAACCAATCCTGGGGGCAGCCCACGCATAGGGGGAGCATTATAACAGCACTGAGCTGCTTCTCTGCTTTTGTTTACATGAGGCTAGTGCTAGAGCCCTTGTTAGAATCTAATAGAACAAATGCTGTGAGTGCTGCAGCATAAGAGGGAAAATGTAGCCAGGTGTTATAATCCCAGAACTCTGGGCAAAAATAAACAATGAAAGTATCAAAAGGCCTAGGGATGTAGCTCAGTGTAAAGGCCCTAGGTTTTATCCCAAGTACCAAAAGAGGTGGAGGGGCAATAGAGTGAAAGCACAAAGGAAAAGCAGAAGAGGCTAAAATAGTTGGTAAACCGTAAAGGGCCACAGTGATTCTCCTTCCCAGTCTTTTGATCTGCACATCGCACTGCGCCCCACACAACTCCTGGATCACCTAAATCCAGCTTTAGAGGTTCCCATGGTGTTCATCCCTGGCTCCTGCACATCTCAGTAGCCCTGCTTGCTCACATGGACACACATCATGCTGGCCTGAGTCATTGCCTTCCAGAGGGCAAGAAACTACCTTGTTACTCAGCAGAGCTCTGTGCAGGCCCTAGACATCATGCTGTAGCCAACAAGCCATCAAGTGACTTGTCAGTAAGAGAATGGCAGCAAGCCAATGGAGAAAGAGACAAGAGAATGCAGCTTTGCTAGACCTTGAAACTTGGGAAGACAGGCCTTCTCAGTGTAATGGCATCCACCCAGAATGAGTGGCTCTCTCCTATGGCTGCCTGTTGTTGGTCTTGGGCTGCCGTTGAGTTCATTTGGGTCTGAATGTCACAGTGTTTGGTTTTAAAATGCTGGATATATAATAGGATGCACTACTAACATGCTTATAGAACAGTGAGGGTTGGAGTCAGCTCCCTAAATAAAACATTTTTCTTCATTTTGATGTTTGGGTTTATTCTGGCTTAATTATATTTCATTTATTCAATAGCTGGAGCATCAGTCTTCTGTCAGATATTGGTATAGCTGCTTATATATGAAGCAGGCAAGAAACAGGGATGCACAGGGTATCAGATTTCTGTGGAGAAAAATACCATAGGAATGGGAGAGGATATATTGGGCCCTTCAGATTTGTGAGGTGTCAAAGTAGGTCTCACTACCAGTTGAGCAAAAACCAGAAGGTGGCGCAGAGGAGCTGAGGTATCTGGAGGGAGGACAGAGCCTGATCCTCAGGTTTGCCCCCTTCCAGGTAGCCAACGTAGAGCTCTATTACAAAGCCCTGCAGTTCTACTTGGATTACAAGCCTCTGCTCATCAATGACCTACTGCTGGTGCTGTCACCCCGGCTGGACCACACCAGGACAGTGAGCTTCTTTTCAAAGGTATGTTGGCCAGAACCCCATGTCTGGAGAGAAGGGGTATCAAGCTAGCTTTGTTGAGGCCATGTGAAAGCACCTTCCAAAACAGATTTTGAAATTTCCATATTCAGTTTATCAGACTGCTTTAGGTTTCAGGTACAAATGTGTATTCTCATCCCTGTCCACAAATTAAATAGTGTTGACTGAGGCCCCAAATTGTCCTCTTTGTATCAGTATGTAGGCCTGTTGGCCCTAGTTGTCTAGGTGGTGCCCTATGGCTCCTGGACTAACCCATGCCCACCTCCACCTCTCATTGGTGCAACCTGAACACCTCCTACCCAGACCAAGTCCCTTGACCATTGTCCCAACTTGTCAGGCAGGCCAGCTACCCCTGGTGAAGCCCTACCTACGATCAGTCCAGAACCACAACAACAAGAGTGTGAACGAGGCACTGAACTACTTGCTGACTGAGGAGGAAGATTATCAAGTAGGTGTGGAGAAGGCATCACAGATGCTTGTGGGGTCCTGTCTGTACCTGGTGGTCCATTCCCACAGCAGGCTGTCCTGCACAGAAGGGCTTATGGGCACCAGTAGGCAGGTGGGCAGAAGTCTGTCTGTGATTCCTGGTGACAGCTCACTGTGCAGACAAGCCGTATTACGGTGCCTCCTCCCTTACAGAAGGGCTGTCTTTCTAGGGCCTGAGGGCATCTATTGATGCCTATGACAACTTCGACAGTATCAGCCTGGCTCAGCAGCTGGAGAAGCACCAACTGATCGAATTCAGGCGCATCGCGGCTTATCTGTACAAGGGCAACAACCGGTGGGCTCAGAGCGTAGAGCTCTGCAAGAAGGACCATCTGTACAAGGTTGGTGGTTCCGTACCCTTTTTCCTCTTGGCACAGTCACCTTCCTGGATTTCCTGATTCCTGGAGGGAGGTGTACTAGGGGAGCTCACACCCTTCCTTGTTCCTGATACCTGGCTCTAAGTTTTACCAGAAGATCCTCAAGATGGGTTAGAGGACTGATGTTAAGGAAGGACTATTTTTAAAACATGGATTGAGAGTTGAGAGGGATCTGATTTGGATTGAGCGGCTCTTAAAAAATCATGGAGTTGACTCTTACGTGCATTTCCTAAATTCAGTGGGGAAGTTTTATTTTGTTTTTAGACAGGGTTTTACTATGCAGTTCAGGCTGGCCTTGAACACACTACATATCCTAGGGTGGCCTCAAATGCATGTTGATCCTCCTGCTTCAGCCTCCTGAGTGCTAGGATTATAGGCATGCACCACCATGCAGGCACAGCAGCAGTTTTTGTTTTTTCTTTTTTCTTTTTAGTTTGAGATAGGGGTCACTGTGTACTTCACACTGCCCTTGAGCTCACTATATAACCCAGCCCAACCTCAAACTTGCTACAATACATTTGCCTCAGCTCCCTGAGTTCTGGGATTAATGGTATGTACTACTGCACCCAGTTTAAAATCCACTTCAAGTCACCATTTTATTTCTTGTCAAGATTTGCAGATTATTTGGGCTGGGGGGACCAGGCATTGAACTCATGACCTTGCCCTTGCCAGGCAGGCACTTACGCCACTGAGCTAAATGCCCAGCCCAAGGTTTGCAGAGTTTTTTAAACTAACTTAAAATTATGTTCAAACCATTTGTTTCTGCGGTAACAAATGGTTCAGCACCACTGTAAAATTTAAATCTGGGAATCTTCTAGTTAGGTTGGGCTGCCAGAGGAACTGCCACCCTCTCCTTGCCCTGCCCTCCCACTGGACCAAAGTGGAGTTGCACATGTGGGCCCTTGTGGTGGTGTATACCACCTCCAAGTGCTGGGAAACCCTAGAAGCCCTCCCAGCAGGTAGCAATCTTGACCTAAAGGCATTATTCAGTTGTCCAAGTACCACTTGCCTAGCACAGGAGCCTCACTCTCACAGGCCTTGAGCTGTGGCTTAGATACTATCAAAGCCTGTGACCCTTAATGTCAGAACTATTTCAGGCTTTACTCCAAGTTGTCACCTCTAGTGTTATAGATTATTGTGTGACCTCTAGTCCTTAGTGATGGTGCTTGTGGTCCTTCCTGAAAGCTGATAGAACACCTGCAGAAGGGTCCAATAAGAAATGCTTTTGAGACTCTAAAACCACACAGAAGGTGCCAGGAGCTGGCTGCTAGGAGACAGCAGTAGAACTCAGACATTTCTTGGCCCTCTAGTCATAATCACTCAATCCGTCCCCATGCTACCTTCCAGGGACATAAATGCATAGCCTCCTCACCAGCACAGTGATGAGCAAGCAGTAGGGTATGTACTGCCAGAAGCCGGCCTTCCACAACCAGTGACCCCTTCCGAGCACATGAAACAAGACAATCCAGAAGACAGAGCCAAAGACAGAAAGTACCTGAGCATGCTAGCTGTAGAGGAGTGACTCTGGCTCTTAGGAACATGTATTTGCCACAACTGGGAATATGGTGCACTCTATATGTAATAGAGGGCAGAGGTGGTGGTACTCAAGTGCCCCTGATGTTCAGGTGAGCCCTTATAAATGTCAGCACTGCCATGCTGGATGATCCTGCCCTGGAGCAGGGTTGGAACCTCCTAAGAATCCTTTTGGAGAAGGGAAGTCATGTCACAGTGTGCTTATTGGGGAAAGACAATAGGAGAAGTGTTCCAAAAGGCAGAAGAGTTAGATAAAAGCAGAATGGACAGTGTCAGCTTGAAGATTGGGGTGCAATCAGATTGACCACAATGAGGTGCCACGTACATGAGATAGGTCAGGCAAGAGGCAGGTGGGGGACAGGAGCCCTCCATACCTGTGGGTAAAGAACTTGAGCCAAAAAAAAAAAAAAAGAAAAAGAATGAGCCACAAGCAGTGAAGTTATAGGCATGCGGGAGCAGGGGCAGGGAGACAGCCACAGCACTAGGCTGGGAGGAAAGGTATATATATGGGCTGAGGATTTAGCTCAGCGGCATAAGCGCATGCCTGGCAAGCACAAGGTTGTGAGTTCGATTCCCCAGTACTGCAAAAAAGGCGGGGGGTAGATATGGACGAATAAGAATCCAGAGCAACTCTGAGAGTTGCTGAGAAAGCCAGGTGGTGATGAGAAAGGGGGAGAAGGGATTGCAGGCAACAGGAGCAGGGGTGCTGGCTGAGAAGTTTGCTGGGGTTTCTAGATCCTCTGAGTCCTCTAGAAAGCCACTTGAGGCAGCTAAACTCTGTGGAGCACAGGACTCTGGAAATGCCCAAGGCCCACAGGAGAGCAAACACAGAGTAGTACTCACTTTAAGCAAAGCTGAAGGCAGACCAGCCAAGGCTGCCCCAGTTGGAAGCAGGCATCTATGACCACTTCGCATCAGAAGTCTTCAGAGGAGGAACCTGGCACTGCTACTCGCCCAACTACTTGCAGGCTTGCAGCCTCTGCTGTGCAGTATGGCCCATGCTGTGTATTTGCCTTGGCCACAGGATGCCATACAGCATGCTGCAGAGTCACGTGATCCAGAGCTTGCAGAGAAGTTGCTGAGGTGGTTCCTGGAGGAAGGCAAGCGAGAGTGCTTCACAGCCTCTCTCTTTGCCTGCTATGACCTGCTTCACCCAGATGTGGTGCTTGAGCTGGCCTGGAGACACAACCTCATTGATTTTGCCATGCCCTACTTCATCCAGGTGATGAAGGAGTACCTTAGCAAAGTAAGTCCTAGACCCTGTGTGTCACAGCCCATCCCTGACAGTGACCCTGGCTCTGAGCCTGCTGGACCCAGGTGGTGGGTCTCCTTGATGCCAGCCCAGGTTGACCAACAGGTCCTGGCCTGCTTCAGAAATGGCCTCTTCCATTCATGCTCAAGTAGTTTTCCATACATTTATTTTTCTACCCACTGGAAAATCACTGCAGAGGCATTAAGTAAAACTTCTCACTTGCTACTCACGGCAGCTCTCCTACACCACACATACCATACCATACCTGTTTGCTAACAGCCCTGACGGGATGCCAGCATTCCTTGGAGCCTCCAGCACACAGCCCATTAGGCTCCATGTTGGCCTGGCTGTCTGCTCTCAGAGCATCCATGAGAGTTTCAAGGTGCAGCTGTTGTTAACCCTTTTGGTAGTGACCCCCTTTTGCATAGTACTTGGTAGAGAAATGTTACCACTCTGTTGGCTTTTTGCAACAGCATTGGAGAGGATGACTTTACCTTTCTCATCGAGATGACAGTGTCTGATACTAAAATTCTTACTGGGTAACAGTCCTAAGAGTCTCTGAGATCCAACTTCAGCCACTGTCCAGAGATCTGTGTCATCTTGTAGTCCAGAGATCTCTGTCAGTTTGTTGTTAGTAGCACTGTGAAAAAGCCACCTGGTAGCAGCACCTTCTTGCCCTTTCACCCACACACCAAGCCTTCTGCAATCCACCAAGCTTTCCACAAGCCTCTGACTGAGGTTTCTTGCTATGGTGCAAGGGAAGAAAGCATAGGTCAGTGTGAGCTAGGACAGAAACAGCAACAAGGTGCCTCAGGGCTGCCTGCTGTCTATACCACCAGTTGGAGCTTCCCAGCCCTTGATGAGAGCCAACTGAGAGACCATTCAAGGCCATCACCCCCTGTAGGAGAGTGTGACCCAGCCCCATCACACAGCATGAGTGAGGCTCCCTGATGACCTTTAGAGCTGAGGGAGAGGGCAGTCTCCTGAGCTGCAGGAGATACAGACTGGTTGGACTTAAAAGGCTCTTTGCTTCTCCCACCACACTGGACTCCCCATAGAAGTGTTGTGTGGAGTTTGCTGCAGGAACTGCACATTCCCAAAGTGAGCTGCTTCTCTTTTACTCTTAAAATGTGCTGACCTGAAAGTGGCTGGCTTTTTGGAGCCCCTACCTAAGAAGGACAGGTGTGGCTTGAAACTGTCTGTGGCAGTAAAGAGGGGTTAACATGAGAAGAATGAAGACTTCAGAGATGTCACAGTGTAGGAGTTGGCTACCACGAGACACCTCTGTGGATTTTGAGGCTCATGTATTCTGTTGGTTGTGGTTGATGGTGTTTATAGCCATTGTCACCTTGAAAAGCACTGCAGTCACACTGCTAACCCAGGGTTAGCCAGGGTTTTCAGATACTTGGTACCTCTAGGGTACTTGGTAGCTCTAGGGTTAGCTCCCCCTGCTACCCACCTCTTGCCCCAAAACCTGTTTCTGCCAGAGCCATACAAGACACCTGTCATAATAAGGAGGGCATGGTGGTAGTGTCCCTGTGTCCAGTGGAAGACTAGGCTTGCTATGGTGCACCTGAGGGCCATGGGCCCACCAGGAAGTCTCTGGGCTGGAATTGCAGCTGAGACTTCACCAAGTATCTGCCACTTCTTCCATCTTAGCCCAAAATCTCTGGCCTTCACATCACTGTGGCCTCACTGCACTGGAGTAGAATGGAGTATAGAGTAGGCCCTTGTGACTCTGCCCCTATACACATCCTTAGCTTTGAACTGTCCTAGAGGCCCATGTTCAAATCTCCTGCTCCACGTTCACCTAGAACCTAGGCTGTTTTCTGTCAGGTAGATGCTCACCTGCTCCCACTTCTTACAGGTTGACAAACTGGATGCCTTAGAGAGTCTGCGCAAGCAAGAAGAGCATGTTGGGGAGCCCACCCCGCTCATGTTTGGTAGGTGGCATCCTGGGGTGGGGAAGGCTAGAGGGATTCACACTCTCCTACTGTGCCTTGGCTGGGCTTCATATGGAGGTGGAGGTGGAGGTGGAGGTGGAGATGGAGATGGAGATAGATTGGGGCAGGGGGAGAACCCAGTGGCTCCCAGGTGTAAAGGTCAGTGTGTCCAGGAGCACTGGCATGTCCAGCATGCTCTATGTTTTGAGAGCCTGTGCTTTCTGATGAGGGCACTGTACAGCTGTCCTGCTGCTGTGTCCTGCTCTGTTTGGCTCTGAGCAGCATGGCCACTACTTGCTTTTGCTGGAAGGTCTTTGCACTTAAGAGCCTGCCTTGGATGGCCTCGCCTGTGAAGCAGACTGGAGAGGCTGTTGGGTCCTGAGCCTGCTGTGGATGGCCTCGCTGTGAAGCAGACTGGAGAGGCTGTTGGGTCCTGAGAACACACTGCAGGACTGTCATAGGCCTGAAGGGATGTTATGAGCATGCAACACACCAGCTGGGATTCAGGTGTCCTCCCCACATCTGGGCTACCCACTTGCCATTAATGTCAATATGGTTTTTTTAGATTTTGATGGGCATGAATGAGACACAGCTGATTGAGCTAAGTAAGTGTCCCTTTTGGGAATCAGCTTGCTCTCTAGCCTAGGCAGCCTCAGGCAGCCCAGCAGCAATGCACCCACCCTACCCCATCCTACCCCACCACTTTCCTCCAGACACCTGCTCTCCCTGTGCCTCAGGCTGGTCCTAGTCAGGGCTGGTCCCACCAACCCTGCTTCTTTGGCCCCCAGTTACTCAGGAGCAGCCGAGAGAGGAGCCCTATCCTGGGCAGCAGGAGCTCTGCTCACCGTGGGCTTCTCCCTCTGCAGGCCAGCAGCTGATGCTGACAGCAGGTCCTCCCTCTGCAGGCCAGCAGCCGATGCTGACAGCAGGTCCTGCTGCTGGCCCAGCCCCTGCCGGCTTCACTCATGGATACTCAACCACTCCTGCCTTCACCCAGTCTCCCATGTATGGCTTCAGTGTGTAGTGGGTGCTGAGTCTTCACACCCCTTCTTACTAAGACATTAGCCTTCCAAGAAACATGGCACTCCAGAAGCACGGAGGACCTCAGTTGGGAGGCAGGACACCTGGACATTATTTATTTTTACTGAAGCCTATTGATGCCACCTCTGAGCCATCGAAAAGCCTGAGGAGGCCAAAGTAGACAGTGACTGCCCAAGAAGACCAACATTAGCTGCCAGCAGGAAAATGGTTCCCTGTCTATAGGGCCTCTGGCTGGAGCCAGGCATGGCTAGGGACACTTGTCAGTAAGGATTCCCTGGTGTTTAGAAGGAGGGGCACTCTTTTCACTCCCAGATTGGCTAGAGCTCCCCTGCTAACCACTTTGCAGACACAACAGGCATGCCTCATTAATAGGACTCAGCCTCCTGTCAATCATGAATATTAAAATCGGTTTCTCAAGGCAAAGCTTCTCTGCTTGGTGCTGGTGTGAGTAGGAGGGACAGGCGCTGATACACTAGGCCCTGCAACCTACTAAAGATAGTTGGGGACCTCTTGAGGTGGCGACCTGTGTGTGCCCAGAAAAACTGTATGGTACAATGCAATCGGGTTGAGTTTAGGTGTTTTCCTGATCACATTTACTGAGAGCTCTTAAATCCGAAAATGAGAGTGGAGCAGGGTGGTAACTGAACAGTCCGAGGGGAGTCCCAAGGCCAAGCCCAAACCAGGAGAGGATTGTCCGTAAGTGTCTTGGGGGAGGGTCTGTTCAGGATCTCTGGAGATCCTGTCCTTCACGGCAGACTCCGAGTTTTACTCCTTCCCGCGCGCGTCTCTGCTCCAGGCGTTATGGAAACTGCACCATGACCCACAGTATCCCAGTGGTGCAAAAGCGCCACCTCAGAAGACACGGTTCTCGGTGTTCCAGGGCCCGGCATCGGCCATTGGCCGCGCTTCGGCCCCGCCCCGACGCGTGCCTCGCACGCCCCGCCTCGGCCTCAGTTTCCCGGCCCGTACGGGGCGGGCAGGGGGCGGGGCCGGGCTCAGGCCACGCTGGGCGGAGCGCTAGCGCAGACCCGGCCGCCCCGCCCCCGTGACCATAACCGGTCGCCGCCGCCAGTGCCGCCGCCGCAGACCCTGTGCCCAGTGCTGGAGGCTCGGACCCGAGGCCGACGCTGGGCGCCCCGCCTCCCGCCCGTCATGGCCGCGCCCCGTGCCCCCCGCTCTCTGGCGGCCGCCGCACCAGCGACCGGGAAGGCCAAACTGACGCACCCCGGGAAGGCGATTCTGGCAGGTGGGCCCCTACGGGACGCGGACCCCCGTCCCACCTACCCTGTCCCGTTTCCGGGTGGTCCCGGGACGCCGAGGCCCCGCCCCACTTCCGGGTCGGTCCAGGGATTTGGGGTAACGGGGGTGCGGCCCAGGTGTCCACCCGGCGCTGTGCGCTCGCCCCGTGAATCTCCTTGCACGCCTCGTGGGGACAACGGGTTGGGTGCGTGGGACCCAGCCCGGCCTCCTAGCAGTGAAGGCTTTCGGCGGTGCCGGGCAAAGTCCGGAGCGGGGGAGGGGCCCGAACTGAAGCGGGCGCCCGGGGCCTCTTGGCGGGGGCGTCTCAGAACCCGGGTGCCTGGTTCCCTCAGGCGGCCTGGCGGGTGGCATCGAGATCTGCATCACATTTCCGACCGAGTACGTGAAAACTCAGCTGCAGCTGGACGAACGGTCAAAT
The DNA here is from genome assembly GCA_004027295.1 of Dolichotis patagonum. Lineage (NCBI taxonomy): Eukaryota > Metazoa > Chordata > Mammalia > Rodentia > Caviidae > Dolichotis > Dolichotis patagonum. The sequence continues at coordinate 11,504 of PVJX010005882.1, read as the reverse complement.
CCGCCGCGGTATAGGGGCATCGGTGAGGAGTGGACAACCTCCGGGCTGCGGGTGGCAGGGCCTGTGGGGCGCGGGCTGCTTGGTCCTGACTTTCCCCTCCTGCAGGGGACTGTGTACGGCAAACGGTTCGCAGCCATGGCGTCCTGGGCCTGTACCGTGGCCTCAGCTCCCTGCTTTATGGCTCCATCCCCAAGGCGGCTGTCAGGTGAAGTTCCACTGGGCCCTGGGCTTCGAGAGCTCCGGGTGGCTCTGGTGGTAGTCTTTCTCACCCATATGCCACCCCCAGGTTCGGAATGTTTGAGTTCCTCAGCAACCACATGCGGGATGCCCAAGGACGGCTGGATAGCACTCGAGGACTGCTGTGTGGCCTGGGCGCAGGTGTGGCTGAGGCTGTAGTGGTCGTGTGCCCCATGGAGACCATCAAGGTAGGCAAGGTTCTGACACAGAAACCACGGGTGCAAGATCCCTGAGGCAGTGATGACCCTGCGCCCTATGGAAACTGTCAAGGCAGGAAGTTCTGGAGGGTTCTGGGAGGGCCTGTGTCCTTACAGAAAATTATAAAAGTGGGGAGGATCTCTCCAGAAAGAGGTTAAAGTGTGGTCACAGGAGACTGCTGGTGAGCTGGGCACAGGAGGCAGGGCAGGGAGGATGTCGCGTGGAGGTTATCTATCCCCAAAACGAAAGCATTATTAAGGCTAGGCAAGGTGATATGTGATTGTCATCCCAACATTCAGGAGGCAGAGGCAGCAGGGTTACAGCAAGTTTAAGTCCAGTCTGGACTCAGCAAAAGATCTTGTTTCAAAAACAAAACAACATAAAATTATTTATGCCCTAAAGGTGTTCTATAAACAGAAATATAAATGCAGAGACTGTTTCACTAGGTGGTCTCTCTTGTGTTCTGGGACCTCCTCTGTAGTGGTGACCTGGGACAGCCTAAAATGGCACTGCTTGCCAAGTGGGGAGCTTCACCCCTGGCCCTGTCCTGATCTGGGTGGGCTGTGGGTCTGCTAGTGAAAGGGCAGGTACACCCTTCAGGTGGTGGCCAGGAGCCAGCTCCTGTGCTTCCCTCTCTCTCAGGTGAAGTTCATCCACGACCAGACCTCCCCCAGCCCCAAGTACAGAGGATTCTTCCACGGGGTTAGGGAGATTGTACGGGAGCAAGGTGAGCCATTCAGGAAGGCCAAAGGCCTCGGGCAGGCCCAGAGGGGCTTCCCCCTTCCCATTTTGGCACTGCATGTGACACCTCTCCCCAATCCCCAGCTGGGGCCTGGGAGACACCAGGTTGACTCTGTGCCTGCCTGTTCTCAGGGATGAAGGGGACATACCAGGGCCTCACAGCCACTGTGCTAAAGCAGGGGTCAAACCAAGCCATCCGCTTCTTTGTTATGACCTCCCTGCGCAACTGGTACCGAGGTACGTCTGTGCCCCAGGACCCCACTTATACATACTGTGACCCTCATTTTTCCTTTTGGGCTACCTCTGGGAGGCCACTTTCATAGCTCCTGCTCCTGGTTCCTCCCCAGCCTTCAAAGCCTAGCCCCCTTTTACCTCCCAGCACCTTCTGACTACAACCCTTACCCCATTTCCAGGGGACAACCCCAACAAGCCTATGAATCCACTAATCACCGGGGTTTTTGGAGCTGTTGCGGGTGCAGCCAGCGTGTTTGGAAATACACCTCTGGACGTGATCAAGACCCGGATGCAGGTTGGGGACAGGGGAAGCTAAGGAAGTGGGAAGGGATTCTCAGGGCAGGGCTTGGCTTCTGAGCACTCTGGCCCACTGGTATTCTGCAGGGCCTAGAGGCGCACAAATACCGAAACACATTGGACTGTGGCTTGCAGATCCTGAGGAATGAGGGGCTCAGGGCGTGAGTACAGGAAGGGCAGGGCTGTTGCACCCACTACAGGTCTTCCCTGGTCTGGTACTGTCCTGCCCTGGGTTGACTCCTCCCAGTATTTCAGAGAGATTCTCTCCAGGGATGCCGTACTCTGCCTCCTTAATCGCATACCCTCCCCTCCACAGATTCTACAAAGGCACTGTCCCCCGCCTGGGCCGGGTCTGTCTGGATGTGGCCATTGTATTTGTCATCTATGATGAGGTGGTGAAGCTGCTCAACAAAGTGTGGAAGACAGACTAAGGCCAGGGGGTGTGCAAGGGGGCTGCTCTGAGCCAGCTCCCACCACTTGCACCTCACATGATTCCAGTGCAGTCGTGCCAAAAGGCCCCCTTCCTGTCCTTTGAGTTCTGTGGCCATGGTAACCATCATATTCCTTAGTGCTGTGTCTCCCCCTGTGGTCTGTATATAACACTGCCATTGTGTCTTGTGTGTCTAGCCTGGCCATCATTGGGTGTCACTCTGACCTGTGAATCCGTGCCCACTTGTCCATGTGCTTATTTGTGAGCAGTGTATCTGTGTTCTATGTTCTGTGTTACATACCCTGCACCTGCTTCCCTGGGTCCCCGTGTGGCCTGGGTCCACGGCCCTATAGCCATGACCCAGTCCCAGTCCGGTGCCTTCCACCCTAGGTAGCAGGGGCACCCTGCCCTGGCCTACCACAGCTGCCTCCAGGCCTGAGCCTGGACTCACTGCATTCCAGGGGCTGTGTGCCCCCTGCTTCTCCCGCCATTGGCCTTAACTGGGCCTCGGGCCCTCCTTCCACCCAGGACAGGGTGGCACCTGCCACTCTCAGGACCACCCTGCCAAGGCAGAATAAACCGGATCCTGTTGCATTCTTCTGCTCCTGCATCAATTCATCTATGGAACCATGTTGTGGTTGGGGTGCAGTGATGGCTGAGCCTCCCAAGGGACCAGCCCACTGCTCCCCAGAACACTGCAGTAGACAGGATAGTGCCCAAGCCCAGCTTGTGCTCTAAGCACACTGACTGCAGGCGGTGTCGGCACTCCTAGAGGCCAGCCCCTGGCCAAGAAGCCTGCTTCCACCCCTCCTGTGGCCAATGAATGAGGTCCCAAGGTCAGCTGATGGGTGTATCCACGAGGCCCTGATGTGGCTTGGCAGACACCACAAGTGGTCAGAGTGGAGCAACAAGCCAGCGCCAGTGCGCCTGGGGTGTGCTGTCCCATAAGAGATGAGGCTTGGGTTTCAGTGTTCCCCTGCTCTCCAGCCAGTGGCACAGTCCACCTTACCTCCTATGAGTTTATGAAATGAGCTGCATGCTGGCTGGGGAGTACAGGGACCTGTCTGAGGCACTGAACTTTGAAACAGAGGCCTCTACCCTGTATTCCTTGAGGCTCTACACAGGGAGCCTTTCCTTAGAGTGGTAGGCAGCTTCCTGGAGCAGAAAGGGGCCATCCAGCTATTTGGCAGGGACCTCTGGATACCTCATCCCATATCCCAGAATAAACCTCCAGGGAGGGTATCTCTAGCTGGAGTCCCTTACTGCAGGTGGCAGAGCTCTGAGTCTAGTCACTATGATCCCACCACCCCTGCTTCCAGTCATGCCTTTCGGAAGGACTGTCATGGGCAGGACAGTATCGTTTAGTGCTCCCACTTGTTCAAGGTACTCTTCTGTCCAAGTGCCTTAGTAGAGGAAAAGTCAAACACATTTGACTCAGACAGGAATAGGTCCTACCCCACAGCCTCTGAGGAAAGAAAGTGTGGCACCTATAGTCTCATAACAGGTATCCCTGGGTCCCTGAAGTCCAAGCTATGTTTGTGACAGGGTGCAGAGGGTCCCAAGGTAGATCTGAAGGCCAATCGTGGGCTTGAGCTGCAGAGGGAACACAAGTCTTTAAAGAGCCTCAGGCAGATTCTCACTCAAAGCCTGCACTGTGGGACTTAGGCTGATCATGTGTTCCTAGTGGTTATAGATTTCCCAATCCATTGTGACAGGATGGGCCCAAGCAGCCCATTCAGCCTGATGCCCCACAGTAGCTGTCCCTACCTCCCACATAAATAGCAGGGCATGGAGGCACCAGGGTTGGTGCCACATAAAGGAGCTCCCTGTGTCTGGAGTCCAGGCAACCACTCTGGGGGTGGAGGCAGTGTTGGTCTGGCACTGGGCCGCCCTAGAGCCTGCTCCCAGACTATGGCATCTGGAAAATAAGAGGTGCTGGATGGCACAAAATCAGACATGCGCCTAGGCCCTGGCATTTGCTATTTGATCTTGGACAACTCGCCTAATCTAAGAAACAGGGTTACAAAAAGACTCACTTTTATTGGGTTACAAGATTGAAATAACATCCCTGTATAGTGCTTGACTCAATACCTAGTCAAGAGTAAGTCCTCACTGGGATAGGTTTCTTTCAAGAGTTGCAGGCGGTTGTTTGCTGTTTCCCCAGGTTCCAGGTAGTTCCCAGAACAAGCAAAGCCCAGTCACTGCCTAAAGGAGACCCCATCCCCCGACATGCTGACCCCAGAGAAGACAACCACCTCTTGACCATACACCTGTATGGGTCCTGTTTCTATCCCTCTTGCAGAAAGGCTGAGGCTACACAGCTGGAAGCACAGTACAGGATGTCCTATGTAAACTTACTCCCTAGGAGCAGCCTTGTGTTCATCCTCTCCCCTGAAATCCGCAGGATCCTCTTGATTATGCCACAGTGCACATAAGGAGACAATGGCATCAAAGCCAGACATGACGTGAAGCCAGAAATGTTGACTGGACCAGGTCTGAGTACCTCAGCTGTGAGCATGGAGGAGCCAGCTGCTGTAATGGAATCTACTCAGGCTGCATCATACATCACCTGAAGGATGAATCCTCAGTTTTAAAGCTGAGACCTGAAAAGGGTATCTATGTGCAGGAAAAAGTTTCAGGTATCTCTGGGCTTGAGAGAAGTGAGCAAGTGAGAACAGCTGGAGAGGCAGACAGATCTAGAGTCAATTGCATTTAACCACAACCTCCAAGGCTAGATAAGAGGCCAATGGCAGGAGACCAGAAGAGACCTGGGGTTACTGAGCTGGAGCTACTGCCTGCCTTTGCAGCTGTAGGACTGAAGAGAAAGGGAGATAGGGACAAATTTTCAAGCTAATCTGGAGCCACAGCAGACTCCACTTTTAGCTTGGAGCTCCACCTGCCTACACCAACCAGCAGGCAAGGCCAAGGTTGTAGAGAACTTCAGGAGATAACTGAGTGTGCACTTCAAACGTGTGTAGGGAAACCAAGTCACCAAGTCCCACCCACAGTCGGAACTTAAGAGACCAGCTAAGTCACACTTGGCTCCTGTTAGCCTCAGCCAGCTTCTACCATCTGGTAACCTGGAGACTCTGACCCCCATGGGTTATGCGCAGCTCCAGAGACAAGAGACAGAAGGAGAGGCCAGGGATTTAGCTCAGTGGCATAAGTGCCTGCCTGGCAAGCACAAGGTCATGAGTTCGATCCCCGGTACAAAAAAAAGGGGGGAGGTGGTTACCACACCTGAGGCAGCTTGGCTAACCTCCAGCCTATTCTCACTGCTGAGGCCGCAGGCCCCTACCCTTCACCTTCTGCACCTCAAATTCCTTAAAGCTTACTGCTGCACAGGAACCCACTGGGATTTTCCATGTCCCTGTACAGGTGAATAATAGACTTAATGCCAAAAAAAATCCCACCAGTCACTCCTGAAAAATGGGCTCTCTACCCCAGGATCAAACTCAGGGCCGAAGGCAAGCTAGGGAAGATTTCACCACTGAGCCACACACCTAGTGCCAGGTCCATCTCCTTTATGTAACAAAGAATTCTGGTTTGTGAGTTGTATGTACCCCTCCCCGCACTGACAGTAAACATTCTTGCCTAAAGATTCAAGTCATAAATATTTACTTTACTGACATTTTATTTTACAGGTGTTTTCAAAGATTCTCTAGACAAGGGTCTTAGGTAAAGGGTCAAAATCTTGAGTGTCTGAGGAACTCTGGGCCTGATCTGGAATATTCCTGACACAAGAGATGGAGACACAAGCACAGGAGAGAACTGGCCTGAAAGGACAATGCAGAACCATAGAGAATCCTGTAAAGCATAGATAAACATGGCTCCTAGGGTGGCCCTGGAGCTCCCCTCCTCCCTCACCCACTTGGAAGACGCCTGAGAGCAACCTCTCTTCCATTCAGCTTGTGTCAAGTCCTGAGCCTCCAATGTCCCCTTTATCACACTGTTGTCAGTTATCTTGTTTGCTGGGCAGGCTACTTCCACCCACAACCCACTTCATCTCCCCATTGGCCGAGCCTAACCTAGGAACCTGTCCTGGAAGGCTCCACTAGGCCACAGGGCCTTCCCCCTGAGGTGACCTCAGAGGAAACGCGTCACCTTCTCTGCTCTACAGCTCTGCTCTAATGCCCACCATATCAAAAAGCGGCTCACTAGTTCGAAGGGAAGCGTTGCATCCTAACGCTTAAGGAGCCCTGGGCAATTCCCACGCGGTAACTCGGTTGGGGGTGCCCAGGCTCTCTGGCCCTCTCGCACAACACAGACTGCCGACTGCCGTACACAGGCCGGCCGCCTGCGAATCCCCTTTACCCCGCCACCTCCGGTGACGCTGGCGCCCGGAAAATTTCCCCGGTGCCGTATCGCGGGAAGGTAAATAAAATTTTCACGATCGTGATCCGGCTGTTTAACCAGCTGGGCGGGCCAGTGCACAATTCAAGAACTGTGCCCGCCAGGGCCGGAAGGAGGTCGCCTGTGGTGAGGGGCGTGGGGCATGGGCGCGGAGTACCGGGACTCCTGGACTACCGAGGTTCGCAGGCAAAGGCAGCGTTGTGAGACTGCTTGCGTCCATTTCTGAAGGAGAAATAAGTCATTCTTGGCTTGGGGAACAGACAGCTCAGCCCGGCCACCGAGTCCAGTTACCTTCTGAGAGAAGCAGTCAGGCTAGGAAGAAGGTCAGACGGCGCAAAATTTATGGCGTCACAAAAATGCGCCACCCGCTCGAGGCAGCGCACGCGCTCTTGGTGGGCGCAGAACCGAGACCCAGCGCTACAGTGGCCTAGCTATCTTTTCCGTCCCAGGATCTCTGAGGTCTCCTCACCGTCACTATCACCACGCCTGTCCTTGGGTATCATTGCAAGACCCTAATGTTGCATGCAGCCCCGAACGTGGCCAGTTCTGCCACAGCTATCCACCTTCCCAAGTCTCCCACAGCACCTCCTGGGAGGACCGGCTCTTCAAACTACAGGCTGCCAGGGGCCTTCCTCCCACACCAGTTTGACACTCTTCAGCCGCCCCACCCACCATCCCCTGCCAGGAGATGATTCTGTGTTCTCATTGCCTTTCTGGCCCTGCATGCCTCATGGGCATATGCTGGGGGGCGCAGGCAGGGGGTGTGCCCAAACTGCACGCGTCAGCTGTGTCCTCAGGTCTAAGCTCCCAGATGGCAGACTGAAGCTACTTCCCTGTGTCCCCTGCACACCTGAAGGAAGAAGGGGCTTACACAGTGGCTCCTCACCCCCTAGTTCTTTTGCCCCAACATTATTGATCTCAGGTACCAAAAAGAGATGGGACTTAGGGGATAGGAATCAAGAAGGCTCCGTAAGTCTCCCCAGGGTTACCACTCCTTCACACCCAGCCTTCTGGCCAGTTCCAGAACAGCCACCTGCAGCCACCTCTGGGTTTATGTGATACCTAGTGGCCTTGCCACATCCCCACAGAACAGGAGGCCAGATGTAGGCACACCTCTTTGAGCCTCCTACCCTAGGGTTTCAGTAGTGGCAGGACGGGGAGAGGTGTGAAATTTTGTCTCTGTATAAAGCAGCAGTGAGTGTAGGCCATACCACTGGTCACTGGCTCATTCTGGATCAGTGCTCTCAGCTAGCCTCATTATTCACATGAGAAAACTAAGGCAGAGACAAAGGACTTGAAACCTATGGAGTCCCTGGCCAACACAGCCCCACCCTAGCCAACACAGAGACAGGGAGCTGAAGATAAGGGGTAGTGAAGTAGCAACTGGTGTCAAGCCAGCCCTGCCATGGAGTTAATCAACAAATGCCCCTTAGGATTTATACCCTGGAAAGGGATTTCAAAGGAAAGATGGCCTGGCGACAGGTGTCAGACAGCTCCTTGCTCATCTCTGTCAGTACTCACCCAGTCTACAGTCTGTTTCCTGGCCATGCACAATAGGAAAAGGTACATACTTTGTTGAGGAACCCAAGCACTACAGACAGTCAGAGCCCAGTTGTGAAATGGTTCAGTGGAGGAGCTGGAATGTCCTTCCTTTGGCATGGGACAAGAAAGCCGAGCTACCTTCCTTGATGGCCCAGAAAGGCTGGCGATAGCAGTGGACCAGGGGGTTCCCTCCAACCAGCTGCACAGGTCCACGTATGGGGCGAGGTTATCTTTACCTAACAAAGCCTGAGGACCGGCCCTCGCTGGGTTACAGCTGGGGAAACTGAGACTTGAGGGCCAACCAGAACTGAGGTCCCTCCAACACAGGCGTTTTGTACCGCCCGGTTCGCTGCAGACAATTGAACGGCCAAAGCAGATTAACCTGGGTGTTAATCCCCCCTAATGGTTTCAGAATCCCTGGCGCGAGGAGCTAAGCCGGCCTTTCTCCGCCGCTGCGGCTGGCCCTCCCAGCGGCTTCAACGCCGCGGCCGCGCCGATGCTATCTCCGCCAGCCCAGCCGGGACCGCGCTAATCCTCGGCGCTCGTTTTCTTCCCAGGCCCGCCCGAGATCGGGCCGATTGGCGTTTGATTACGGCCGCTATCTAGGGCCCCTTTGTGCGATTGGCCATAAATCCCCTAATTCCGTGATAAAGGAGGCATTAGCGGGCGTTTGCTGCAGAAAGAGGCACGGGTATGAAAGAAAGCAATCAGGGGAATCCTGATGGCCTCGTCCGAGCCCGGTGTGGGGACAGGAAAGGAGCGGGGAGACCAGGCAAAGGAGGGGCACGCTCCAGCCGAGAGGAAACTGGACCCCATTTCCCTCCAGCTCTAACCGGTCCTACCTCCGCCATTTGGCCGCTATAGCCCCCTAGGCACAGACTATACTGCATCCCTGTCTTCCAGCCTCACTTTTACACCGTTAGCTCCGCCTTCCTTACTTTGACTTCTAGGCCCCTGACTGTCCAAAGCCCTCAGTGTCCATCCGAAGACACATATTCCTCTGACCCCTCATCCTCCCTGGTCACTCCCACCCTTCTATATGGGGGGTTCCCCTTATCTGCCCCTTCATTTTTGGCAGTGACCACTTTGACTTGTCCAGGAAACAGGCATGGCTACTCTTGGGTCTAGGAAAAGAAGTGGCCACAGCCAGGAGTCCCTGGGATTGTCGAAGTGTGCTCAGGGGAGAGGGCAGACAGCAAGCAGGCTCCCTTAGAAGCTTCTTCTGCAGAAGTCACTAGCATCCCAGAATTTTCCTTCAAAGGGGCAAGCAGCATGCAAACTCAGTGGAGCAGCTGATCCCTTGGATAGGCAGCTGACAGTGAGAGTGGATGATGGGGCTGATGGAATGGAGGTAACAAGGTCCCTGGGGCCTACTGATTCTGGGTGCCTGAAACTAGGAAGCACAGGGACTGGGTTTATATTTGTAGGGATCATCACAGCCTCAGAGGAGGATCACTTTGGGAAGAAGGGCAGGAGAGAAAAATGGCTGAAAGTGGAAGAGAAAGCCATCATGGAAGCCCAAATAGAGACACCTTCCACAGGCACTGAGACAATGCAGAGGGATGGACAGGGGCCATGCCAAGTAGGGATGGAGGGACAGCCAATGAGACAGAAGGTGGGAAGAAAAAGGGTAATAAGCTTGGCTCACAGCTGTGCCATTCTTGGGCCTCTCTGGTGGTAGGTGAGCTTTTTCCAGGCTGGTGGGTGGCCCATGGACATGGTGGAGAGGTGTGCACTTACCTAGGTAAACAGAGGAGTCTAGGTGTGCATTTGCCCAGGTGGATAAGGGAAAGATGGGCCATGTACCAAGGTGGATAAGTGAAAGGAGTGCACAAGTGTCTTGCTCTCCAATACTCCCCTACCCCTAGACTGATAGGTGGCTGCTGGCAGCTCACAGCTTCCTCTATCTTAAGTATTGCCCTGGGTAATGGGAGCCACCCACACAATGGTTCTCAACCCTGGGAGAAATCTCTGACTGACTACTCCTGTATGGGGTTCCAAAAAAACCATCCCTGCTTTTGCCTCGGGTCATTCACACCTATGAGGTTCTCTATGTCTGCCCCCAAGGCTTCTGGGCAGAGTTACTTGGAAACAAGTCTCTAACAGCCTCTACTTCCTGCTTATCTTTCTCCATCCCCCTAGTTGGGCATCCTGCTTCTGGAGTGACCAGTTGTCTAAGTTTTCCTAGGATAAAAGACTTTCCTAAGAGGCAAGATTTCAGCACTAAATGCAGGAAAATCTCACACCTGGAACCCCTGGAATCTGTGAACGTAAACTTATTCGGAAATAAGGTCTTTGCAGATGTAAGTAAGATGTAAATGAAGATAAGGAGTATCTGGAGTCACGGGAGTATGGTGGGTCCTTATAAATGGATACAGAGACCAAAAGGAAAATGCTGCTTGAGGACACACATTTGGGAAGACTACCACAGAATAAGAGGCTGAGATTGGAATGATGCATACATAAGCCAAGAACTGCTGGGAAAACCAGCAGCTAAGAGAAAGGCACGGAGCCAGGCATGGCGATTCCCAGCACTCTTGGAGACTGAGGCAAGAAGACTGCAAGTTCAAGCTCAGCCTGGGGTTTTTAGTGACTTAGCAAAACTACCTCAAAATTTTAAAAAATAAATTAAAAGGCAATGGGTTCAATTCCCACTACTGTGGAAAGAAAGGGAAGGAAAGGAAAGAGAGAGAGAAGAGAAGAAGAAAAGGAAGAAATTCTCCCATAAGAGACTTCAGGGAGAATATAGCCCTGCTGACACCTAATTTTGGTACTTGGTACTTGTTTAAGGCAGATCCAGGAAACTGACACCAGTTTCTTCACTCATCTCCGAAGAGCACCTCCTGCCAAACAAGTCATTTGAACAACAGCACCCATAACAGGCTATCTATGTTTCCGGAACCTTGAACCTCGCAGTTGGTTCCAGGAGTGGGTCATATTGGGAAGCTGGCCCTAAGATGATATCAGGAAATTGAATCACAAGCTAATTGGGTGGCAATCAGGGGGCTTCACTGGTGGTAGGTGGAGGACTAGCATAACCCCAGCATGGGTGACAGTGAAGAATGTTGTTTGGGAGAGTTTACATGGCAGCTGACTGGAAGAATGGTCAGTGGTACACTTGAGAGGCAGGAGGATACAGGAAGCATAAGAGCTATGGGACTGAGTGGCTAGACTGACTGATTGAGGAAGAGACAAGTCAGGTTCTGATATAGTAATCAACAGCATAAACCAGAAGGTGAAAATCAAAGCCCACTTGGCCCGTGTTCAGAGACTGCACATAGAGAGCAGACAGTGACGAAGAGGAGGCACTGCACTTAGCAGTACACAGACAAGCTCCAGCAGGCAGGATCTCAACCTATACAGGCTCTTGCATCAGAGTCAGGGCTCCAATGTGCCTGTTACCCTGATCTGACCATTTTGCTTTATATATTACAGTGCCACAGTATATTCCACAAATATGTACAGTTACTGT